>CAVNYN010261992.1:0-12135 GCA_963692815.1 Nyctanthes arbor-tristis
CTCTGAATAAAATAGCGTTCATTACTTAGTTTATTCAGAGTTATCTCAATATTGTCGTTATTCAAATATGTAAGCACTAAAGAATTTTTATACATAAGATTCATCACTTTGAATTATTAGATCTTATTATATCGACCCAAAAAAAACCAAAGAAAGAAAGAAAGAAAAGAAAAGTTAGTTTATATGGAGATATGGTAGCTAGAGTGCTAGCTAGAGCAGCCCAAATTAGACAACTGGAGGACCCATAATGAAATGTGGGAGGATTTTGATTTTTCGAACGTCAAACCCCCAATAGGATAAACAATTATGAATGAATGGTCCCCCGGCCGACCGCTGGATTGTGTTTGAGTTCGAGGGTTCACGAGGGCATTTATAGCCCCCCCCCCCCGGGGTGTCCATGTGACTCTTGATCATCACCTTATTGCTGGTTGGACCAATCCGTTTATATTCGGTTTAAAATTAGTTTTAGAAATATATTTTTTTATTAAAGTATATTCATGCGATCTAGTGGCATTTGAGTGTATTTCTACACCCTTAATCCCCCCGTAATATTCAAAATAATAATAATAATTATACTCCATCTGTCTTATAACTATCAATTTTAAATTCTACTCATTAAATAAAAGTAAATTAAAAACACAATTTACAAAATGTATATTTCTAATACAATTCTTTAATCATTGTGAAAACTCAAATAAGGCAAAATATATGAGACAAAAGGAGTATTCTGTTAGGAATCCATGATTCACAACTTAGAAACTTTTTCATCTTTTGGTGATTTGGTTCAGTGAGATCTTATAAGATCAATACTAATGTTGCTTCAGAAAGGAGGCTTGAAAAATATCTCTAATCACATAATATTTACTTGTGCTTTCCATATTTGTATATGTGGGAGCTTCATATACAGTTGATGGGGATTTTAGAGGTATTTTGAACGACAGTGATTGAAACGAATTAGTCTTAGCTAATATGTGTGTGCGCATGTGTGCATTGGCTTTTGTAATCCTTTTCTTTTTACTTGACGAGAAAAGTACCATTTTGTATAGATTTAACGATTGAAATTGACGAATAATTCCATGGGTGACGAACAAATGGTAGTCTTTTTGAGGTTAGGGACTGCAAACATTCAAAAAGCATGAAGAAAGATCAAATTGCTACTTTTCTGAAAGTTTGGGTACCTTTTTTCTTTTTGTGTGTGTGTGTGTGTGTGTGTGTAATTTGGTGGTTTTGTAGTGAAGGGGTGAATTTACACTTATTCATTCATGGTTTCAGTTACAGGATAAAAGGGAAGGGAGGGAACAAACGAAGAACTCTATTGTTTCCTTGCATGACTATGTGCAGTAAAGTTTTATACTCAGCATACATAACAGGAATATGGAAGGAGGAAGAGATAAAAAATCAACCAGCAGAGATACTAATAATCTAACTCTGGAAAACAAGATTCTTTCCAAGAATAATGTCATCGGTCTCAAAATCGGCTGCTTTCCTAAATGTTCCCCGACCAAAGTCTAGGTTGTAAGAATCTGCAAGACCTTCTACCAGGTCGAATTCAGGCTTCCACCCCAGCAAACTCTTTGCCTTTTCAATTGATGCAAAGAAATGCTGCATTTCAAGAATGAATATGTTACTCTAGGAATGACATCTCTCTATCAGAATTTGATGATTTTATCAGCAGATTTTCACATAAGCTATGGAAATAATTAGCAAGTTTACCTGATCACGAAAAGGGAATGGTTTCTTTTTACCGAAATCAAACTCCTTGGGGTTGAAGTGAATGATCTCTGGCTCAGGGAATCCAGCCGCCTGTTAGAAATATATGGAGAATGACTTCCATTTCAGTAAGCTGTTATAAGACACTAACCTCCTCCATGAAAATATGGATTGGGTTAGTAGTCTTACCTTCGCACATGCCCTGGCTAATCCATCAAAAGTAACATATTTCTCACCAGAGATGTTAAATATTTGCTTGCTTGCTTTGTCATTACCAAGAACCGCGACAAAAGCTTGTGCAAGATCCTAAAAATATTGAATCAAACAGCATAAAGAAACCCCTTTTTACACAATGAAACTCGCTATTCATTTTGTTCATGCGATGAGACTTTCACCAACCTTTACATGACCAAGTTGTGTTACTTGCATTCCCGAATTGGGAATTGGGATTGGGCGTCCGGCTTTCAACCGGTGGAAGAACCATTCTTCAACAGGATTGTAGTTCAAGGGACCATAGATGTAAACTGGTCTGAGAGAAGTATAATTTACCCCCCTTGATTCCAACAAGCTCTCTGTCTCAAGCTTTCCCTTGTGCCGGCTCTTTGGATCAACTGCATCCGTCTTTAGTACAGAACAATGAAGTTAGTAAAATCATAGCAAACCAAAAAGAGTCGATATAATGGTCTTTGAAAAATAATGACTTAAGCCACGTATGGCTTGAATACAGACCTCAAAGTGTGGTAGATAATCGGTTTTGAGGTAAACACCAGCAGAGGAGCAGTATATGTACCTGAAGATTCAATTTAACTACATTAGTGTTGGATACACGGGATGCAATATATTTGATACATGTAAATTTCATTAAAGGGTTATGATGCATAACATCAACATCGTCGGTTTTGGAACTTACTGTTCGAGATTCGGTAATGCATCCAATATGGGCTCTACTTCGACTGCTTCACGCCCTGAATTACATTGGAAAGATGCACTAAGGAATGCAATTTTTTCAGGTAAACTTGCTAGGTAGGTAACTCATTGATAGACATTACTAAATACCATTTATGTCATAAACAACATCAAATCCTTCTGCTGAGAGACTGCTCTTCACAAATTCAAAGTCTTTCCTGTCTCCCTTTAGGTGCAAGATCTATACAAAGAAAATGCCATCCATTTCATCAATTCACCGATAAAAGCACTTGCAAAATGTAAAGTTTACAATAATAGATAGGATTTAACACTATAATAGCCTTTAGCACTGTTCAGTCCACTGTATCATTAATCCTATGATTACATATGTACCTTGGATGAAAAATCTGAAAAATCAGCATCTGGTTCACCAGGCAATTGCTGCGTGATGGGTGCTTTTCCTCTGGTAAACAGAGTAACCTGATGGCCCTCCTTAACGAGAAGTCTGGACAAAAATATTCCAATAAATCTGGTGCCTCCCATGATCAGAATTTTCTTGGCACTTGATGCCATGACATGCAATGCTCCTTTCGGCTGCCATACTCTCCTTTTGAACTACAGCGTAGTATCAATTTAGTAGTAGTATTATCATTGCTAGTATTACCTCTAGGCAACCATGAACCGTCAATAGTTTTCTAACACCTACATATACTTGTCGTTATGACCTCCAGTGTGGCTACATGTATGTATGTCACATTGTTGCATGTATACTCGTCGCATGCATACATGCAATCACATGGCATATGAACATATGGGTGCCATAACGAACCTGTATGGGTGCTAGGAAATTTCTGAGAAACCTCCCCTTCATAACTTTTAGACAAGTTAAGTTCATGATTGTTAAATAAACTTTAGTTCAAGAGACATTTCACACTGAGTTTATAACCTTAACTTAATAGACACAAGATATGGAGTATTAACTTAGTTCAACGTTAAAACGTCAAACATGGGATACTGAACCTTAGAAACAATATTCAAGAATAAGTATTAGACGCAAACAGGAAACATGGGATAGCGTATTAGTACCTGAACTGAGGCAGTCAATCTGCAGCCATTGAAATCGGAGGAGGAGGACTGGAGGACGGCTGAAGACGGCTGTTTGGGTTGGACCACCACCAGACTTGCCATGAATTGATGACCTGAATTCCTATCCTATGCTATCCACCACTACCCTCAGACTCTGATTGATTGGTTTGGAATGAAATTTGAAGGGCTCTGATTTTTGTAATTTCTTTAGTGGTTTATTGTGATTTTCTCCCATTCTTACAATTGGGATAAGAGTTTGGCTTCACTCTCACCACACCTTGGGTGGGTACTGGGTAATAGTAGTATATATTCCTATCCATATAATTTGGCAGCTTGTTGACCGTCGAAATATCTGACTCCCGTTGAGTGAACAAAAACGCATTCAGAAAAACTGGGATTAATTGTACCAAAAATCAAGAAACTTTTCTTCTAATTGTAATTAGATCATTAAACTTTAATTGTCAGTGATTAGATCACTAAACTTATACTTTACTTGTAATTAGATCATTAAACTTTAATTTAATAGCAACTGGGTCACTAAACTTTGATTACCATTACTTTAGTGATTGAGCTTTGATTTAATTGCGATTATGTCACTTAATAATTAGAATACTGAACAGAAACTTATGAGATATATTAAAAGTTGTTGATATGTTATTTTAGTTTTCACATGTTAACATGAAAACTAATTAAAAATATTTAGAATTACTATATTATGATAGGTATTGAATGCTGAAACTTTTGTGAATCATCATAGTATTCTTCAAATTTTCCCCTTAAACAATGTGTCTTTTGTGTTATTACATTTCTTGATTTTTGGAACTTTAATTCAATGATGAAGTAACAATTTTGTGTAAATTGAATGACTTTGTTGCAACTAAACGAAAGTTTAGTGATCTGGTTGCTGGCAATTAAAGTTGAATGACTTAATTACTGTTAAATTAAATTTTAGTGATCTAATTACAAACAATTAAAGTTCAATGATCTGTTTGAAGTAAAGTGAAAGCTCAGTGACCTCAGTACAATTAATCTAATAATAATAATAATAATAAAACATATTGTTGCATGACATTTTGGAAAATATTATTTGTAGTTAATATTTTGGTAATCTTTTTCTTAATGCGTAAATTTACAATCTTACTCATGTGTATTGTCTTGTGTGATCGGTGGAAATAATTTTCTAGAAATCGATTTCTTTCAAATTAAAAATTTTTAGCCTAAAATATTTGACATTTCAGTTCAATTTCAAACACACGTTCTTTTAAAAAAAAAAAAAAAGTGATTTCCCAACCCAAAAAAAAAACTCTTTAATGAATAAGTCCATATACATGGCATGATCCCTTTTTTTCAATTTTTTAAATCAACAATAATCACTAATCACACGGGTCATATAATAATCACTAGTATTTCCATTTTTATTTATTTCCACTATAATTTTATCCTTTTTGAAAAAAAATTTATTAACTAGAGGAATAGAAAAGCATTTTGCCAATAATCCCTTTATGTACTATCAATACGGTGGTATAATTCCTATTACACACTTGGCTTTTGTAGATGACACTATGGTGTTTATCAATAGGATGAAAAGATTTTTGATTCTGTTGAAGAATTTCTCAGAGGATTACAGTTTAGCTACTGGGCAACTTCTCAATTTCAGAAAAGCATCATTTACTGCCATCAAAGAGCCTCATCAAAAGGTTGTCTATGTTACTAGATGTTTCACCTACCATTATTTACCTATTTTTTACTTGGGCATACCTTTGTTTTTTGGGATTTTTTACTTGGGCGTACCTTTGTTTTTTGGGAAAGAAGAATGTGATTTTATATGCTGATTTACTAGAAAAAATTGGTAGAAGGATTACAAGCTGGAGTTTAAATATATTTCTGCCGAGTGTAGGCTCACACTACTAAAATCTGTTTTAAACTCTATGCCCATGCATTTGCAACCTCCTAAAGCAATGTTTACTAAACATGGAAGAATGTTTAATGCTTTTATTTGGGGTGACTCTTCCAAAGCTAAACACATACATTGGGCTTCATGGGATACTATTTGTTTCCCTCTCAACGAACGGGGTATTGGGATTAAAAATATCTCTATCATGAGTGAAGCCTTTTGACTGTAAACTGTGGTGGATGTTTAGAGCTCAGAAATCCTTTTGGGCTTGTGTTCTTAAGGACAAATATTGCAAAAGAGCTCACTGCTTATTGGTGCAACCAAAATAGACAGATTCTCTTTTATGAAAAAGACTCTTAAAGGTCAAGCATATTGTGGAACCTCATATTAAAAAGGTGATGGGTACTGGACTGATTGACTTTAGAAATGACCACTGATTGGAAAAAAAGGAATATGCAAAATTTTATCCCAACTTTCCAAACTAATATCAGAGTTTGTGATTTCTTTGAGGGCCAAAGGTGGAATGTGCAACGGCTAGCAGGTGCTTTACCTCAGTTTGTGGTGGAGGAGATTACTAATATCCCCATCTCTATAGGGAAAGATCAGATTGTTTGGGACCTATCTAGTAATAGAAAATTTACCACCAGTAGCTGCTACGAGTTGATTAGGCCTAAGAAAAGCAGAATGTTATTTGTAATGAGGCTTTGGAATTCTCAAGTTCCTCAAAAAATGGCATTCTTTGGCTAGAAATTGTGGAATAGCTTGGTTTCTACAGATGATGTTATGAAAAAACAATTTCACATCAAGCTTCCATCTATTTGTGGATGCTGTGGTGAGACAGAGGAAACTATTGAACATGTTTTCGTCAAGTGCAAGATGGTTAGAGCAGTTTAGTCCTATTTTTCCAAACAATATGATGTTCATTGGCTTGAGTATAGCTCTCCTACTCAACTTTGTATGTTTTGGGTTATTAATACTAGTAGGAGGGTTTCTTATATATTTATGGTGATTCATTTACTGACATTTTGGTTTCTTTGGTGGGTTAGAAATAGAGCTAAACATGAAAATCATAAAGTCAGCCATATGTGGATCATTTATCAGATCATTCAACTTATTAATAAACTCATCTGGATTAATGCTCCTCATAGGTCAATGATTAAACACAGTTGCAGAATTATCTATTGACAGAAACTAGAGCCCAATTGTTGGAAGCTCAATACTGATGGGGCTCTTAAGAAACATTGATTAGCAGCCGGGGTAGAGTTCTTAGAGATGAGAATGGTCGTATAATGTTTGGCTATTATGATTTTCTTGCAAAAGCTCTATCCTGGTAACAGAACAAAAACCTGTGGAGATTGGCCTACAAAAATGCTTGGAAAAGAGATTCATCAGAGTTGTGGTTGAAATGAATTCCCTTGTTGCTATGCATATTTGCACTCAAAAAATCGATGGCTTTAACTGACAGATTGCTTACACAGTGAAAAGGATTTGTAAACTTAATGAGGCGATAGATACGAGGTTTCAATATATATTACGAGAAGGGAATGCAATTGCTGATTTTTTTGCCTCAGTGGGACATCAGACTTAAGGTAAGGGTGGGGTTCATAAGCCACACAATTTCAAGATTCTATGGGGTCTGCTTAGACTAGATAGAATGCATATGCCTTGTATACGCTATAGTTAGGATACTCGGTTGATATATTGATTCTTGCTAAGTCATGCACCATCCTTAATGATACTAGAATTCATGCATTGTATTGCGCTCGCTAAATGTCTTGATTTTTGATGTAAGGCTCATACATCTCCTCATTTTTTTTGTATTCGTTTTTCATAATCAATAAAATTGTATCTTGGGCTTGGATTTTGAGCTGAGATATTTCTCCAATATATATATATATATATTATTATAATCAAGTCATTTCACGTCTACCTTATATTGTGCAAACTCTCTATATATCTCTCTTTCCTTTTTTTTTAATAAATAAACTGTATATCTTTTGACGCTAATGAATAATGATAAATTATGATGGTTGGTGAGGGGGAAAAAATCATTTGACAAGATCGATAATTTTATGAGTTGGGGGCGGTACAACAAAATATGTAATACCATTTTTTACTTTTCATAACATTATTTTCTTTTAACAGCTAGATTCTCACCCGTGCATTGCATAGAAAAAATACATATCAAATTATTTAAAAAATAAATACTATGAAATTTTATAAGCTCTTTTTTTTTTGGTATGGTGAAAATTTATAAGGTCACATTACCCAATAAGAAATAATTAATTTTAACATTAACCAAATAAAAATGTAATTTTGTTCTTGTCATATTAAGTAACAATAATTTACAGCAAATTTTAATTTACAGTAAACTGTATGACTTAACTCCTTTAATTAATATATATAATATATCTGTGTATATATATATTATAGAGAGAGAGAGAGAAAGAGAGAGAGGTAAGGTTGTCATATTTCAAAAATCAGATGGTCGCGTTATGTCACAAGTTATTATTTGGTAACACAGTTATTATTTAGACACATAAAGTCATACTCGCATTAATTAAATGGTCACATTTTATTGTTTCGTAGCAACCACGCCACACTCTATTCCAACATTTTTAAAAGCCCAATTTTCTACCTCAGCCCATTTATTTAGTAGCCAATTTCTGCTTTTTTGTTTGCCCAAATATGTTAATTCCCAATCCAATTTTCTCTTATTTCATTTCATTTGAAAAGTTGTGCCAATTCTATTCGAGCCAAACGGGAACAGAGACAAAGAAACCCAACTAGGCAATTACCCAATTTCAAATTCATATATCAGAGCCAAGGAAAAGATGATCATGGAAAACTATGAGATTTTTATTTTCTTATTCCTTTTCCATTTCTTGAAATTTGTTTCTTTGAACCTTATTTAGCTTCCTTTCACTACAGTGGTCGACTTACACAGAGCTTTGAGTTTCGTTTTCCTTTTCTTTCCTCTTTTTTTTTTTTTTGAAAGTCAAAGAGACAAGTGAATACTAGTTGTGGATTGGATTTAATTTGTGATTTCATGTTTGGATGATTATTTCAGTTCTTTTTTTTGTACTATGTGTATATTTTCCCTAATTTTGTAACTTGTAAGAGAACAATTTTTGGAAGTCCTTTTTTTTTTTTGTGTTTTTTAGTTGGGTATGCCCTTAATTTTATGGTTATGGTGTGTGCGAGAAGGGGAAATGGTAGGCAACAAGTTTCAGCAAAGGGTTTCTATACGTTACTTTGGTTTATAAAGATTAAAATATTAAAATTTAAAAGGGGAGTCTCCAAGCACAAGGAGATCATTATACCTTTTATCAGGTATGGATGCATTATATTTCACATTTATCTACTCGAACTGATATATATTCTCTGTTTGATTTTGTATGGTGAAGCTATTTTGCGGTATAAATATTGATATATAAAACTATTTGCAATTAAGTTTCGTAATATAAATATGCGCTTATTGTTCGTCCCTACAAAATATAATTCCTGATTATGCCACTGCCTCACACGTCACCGCCATTATTGCTATTTCTAAAGCAATAACCAGGACAAACAAAGTCACACAATTATACTACAAGCGTCACAAACATCAAAAATACACAATCACAAGACCAAATTACATTCACAAACCACCACCCTGAAGACTAAGTATGATGGCTAATATGCTCTTCCAAGGAGAGTGGAAGACATGAACCCACCAAAATCCAATTGTGATTTACTACGAAAATAATCCGCCAACGTATATATGTTTCTCTAATTCATCGGAGCTTATTTTTTGGAGTGAAGTACAGAGACTTCCTTAGCCACCGTTGGCACCGAGTCACCATTTAAAACCTCCACCTATAGTCACAAACCGGAGAAATTCAACAACCGTCGATCAGTCGATTCGCCATAAATCAAGCAGCTACATTAAGTGGATGTTTGATTCTCATTATTGACATTGATTTATAATGAGAAATTATAATGAGGTAAAATGAGTGGTGTAGATTTAATAGAAGTTTGAAATTTATGGTTATAAATGAGCAGTTATCAAATCAGTCGTCAACTCAGTAGTAGGTGAAATTATAAAGAGAATCAAACAAGCTCTAACACACACAATGCACAATTAGGTTGTCCACTCGCATCGAATATGCTATCGGAACGCCATTCACAAATCATCACCTCATTACCAACATGGAGGAAGGGAAGTCACGGCCAGAGAAAAAAAGGGAAGGGGGATGAAGGGGAGATCAGTGACCAAGAAAGGCTCATGGGTCTATATCTAAGTATCCCTAGATAAATAAAGTTTGATTATAAATAGATTTTCATTCAATTTTCCGCTCTGTCTCCCTTTCTCTCTGTCACTGGTTTGAAGGTTGACCATCAAAACCTTTTCTAAATCAAAGGAAGATGATGCACTTCAAAGAAGTCGAAATTTTGACATTGGCAAAAGTCGTATCAATCTTTAATAACAAAAGAGTAACTTCACAAAAGGAATAACTTAAAAAGAGTAACTTCACAAAAGGAATAAATTAAAAGGCATCCAACACAAACGTGAATTGCGTGTTCGCGGATGCTTCCTAGGTTATCAATAGTCACAATCAGTAGTCAATCACATCTACCATTTTTGTCCATTAAAATATGATCAGTTTGATAAATTATTAATTATAATAATATAGGATTATAAACAATATTGTGGAATTATTATTATTATTATTATTATTATTATTTTTTGAAAGAAATATATTATTATTATTGGCCCACCACCTAACTAAAAGAAGGCTTCTTTTTTAGTATTATTAAACTCCCATCTCGATCACTTACTAACCAGTGTTTGCCCGGCTGCTGGAAATTAACTCGATTATTAGTTTAGTCATAAAGAAGATATTTAATATGATAAAAAACAAGTTTCAGATTAATCTTTCTTAATACCACAACAGAAAGTGTTTAAATTTCAATATGAACCCTTGGTTCTCAAAGACATCATCCTATTATATTATTAAAAATAAAAATACAAATGAATAATTGTTTCGCCAACTTGATAATTGGACTACTATATCAAATCATGACAAAAACAGAGGCACTTCTCTTAGACACACAATATATCCATATTCTGATATTTCATTTCTATCATATTCCATATCTCCCTCTAAAGACACGCAGAGGAGATGGAAGGTTGGGGATCAAGGAGATTGTGGGCATGGATGGAAGGCTCATTACCTTTCATGGGGATGGTATTGGCGGTTACTGCTTTAGCCATAAATATGATCATAGGCAAAATGGCCATGTCTACTGGAACAAGCTTTTTTATTTTGTCGGTGTATTCTAATGCTTTGGCTACTCTCATTCTTTTTCCCTGTGGCTTCTTATTCCACAGGTACCCTTTATCCTTGTGCTATTGAAATTTTGGGCTTGTTTTGGAGAAACTAATTTGGGTAATTTATGATTTTCATTTTGGTTGCAGATCACAGCGTCAGCCACTCACTTTTCCAGTCCTATGGAGAATTTTCTTGCTTGCTCTGTTTGGGTTAGTGAAATCCATCTTCTGGATGTCCAGTATTGATATGTATCTTGCTACAATTTGACTTCTTTGATGTGTTTACTCTCTGTTTTAGCATTGATGAAACAAGGCCTTTTTGCCTATTGAGTTAGATTATCAGTTTTGAAGATTAGGCATAAAAATAAATGAATTTGGCTCCTCTAGCTTGCTTTTAGACTCGGATTAGCATGTTTTTGGGAATGGCTTTTGAAAAGTTTCTTCTGAAACAGTTTTAGTAATTTTCTGAACATGGCAAAGAAAGCACTTCTATTAGGCTCCATTATTATTCAAGCAAGAAGAGATCAACGAATGACTTCTTGTCGTTTATAGAAGTTTGTTCACTTGCTGTGTTTTGATTAAAAACAAAAAAGGGGGGAAAAGTCCAGTCTGTACGCGAGAGGGCTGGTTGGTTGAAAAAGTCTGTACTTAGCAAAGATATCATTTTTGTTGAAGATGAATTTGGGGTTAAAATTATTATTATGATTATATGGGATTACAAAGTCTGATATTCACCTGGAACCTAATTTTAGTATGGTTCCTAAAGCAGTAGTAGCAATTGTCATTTGATTTTTTAACAGAATAATTTCATCACTTGAACCGGAGAGATATAATTTGGCTTGTTATTCATTTTCATTCTCAGATACATAGCAGATGTTAGCAGTTATGCTGGCATAAACTACAGCTCTCCAACACTTGGAACGGCGATACTGAATCTTGTTCCGGGTTATACTTATATAGTTGGCATCATTTTAGGGTTAGTTTTTTTTTTTTTTTGGGTATCATTAATCTGATAGTTATGGCTTATGAAATGTCATTAGATCTCACTGTATGTAATTGCATTGATCTGGGCATATTCTCCAGAATGGAAGGACTAAATTTGAGAAGATCAAGTGACATATCAAAGTCCATGGGAACTATTATTTCCATAGCTGGAGCATCTGTTGTGACGTTTTACAAGGGTCCAGCAATCATAAATAAATTACATACATTGAACTCTTCTTCA
>CAVNYN010262012.1:0-40498 GCA_963692815.1 Nyctanthes arbor-tristis
ATTATTCGAAGAATATTTGAGGTGGGTAATCTAATACTTTGATTCCTTTTCTACATGCATAAAGTTTTGATAAGATAAGTGTATATTTGATTGATGGTTTTGATGAGACAAATATGGATTTGAATGCATTATTATTGAAAGAAAGATTTGTTTATTGCATTTGTATCGCTAGTTAATGTTCTACCCGTTTTGATTTGCTTTGTGATGGTATGGTCTTGCTATGTGTTCTTGGCCATCCTGATTTGTTTCCTACACTATGACCTATTTAATGATCCCGGAATAGAGAAGATTAGTGTGGTGTTTGCTTTGAATTGGAATCTCGGTATGGGTCTACCGGGGTTCATTGTGGATCTACTTAATTGATATGAATCTGGCGCGCACCACGGGTAGTAGTATAACTAGCGATAGGGCCCTTTTGTGCATTGAAAAGCTTTGTACATACAAATGATTTTATTGGAAATGAGTTTCCTAAACGAAAGGTGAATCAAAGGATTGTGTTATTCACTGAGTACTTCGTACTCACTCCCCACTTATTACAATTTTTGTATATATTGGAGTTATAACAATTGAAAGTCAGGGCAAGCTGGATGTTGGATCGTACTCGCAAACGGGAGTAGAGTTGTGCATGTGGTGTAAACATGTTCTTGAAACTATCATGAATTTATTACTTATATCCACCCGTATAGTATATATGTTTTTATATCTTATAACATATAAGACAAATAGAGAGATATAATCTTTCTATTGATTTGAATTGTAGTCTTCATTGTAAAAGTTATCTAATGATTTGGTCCACCTTGATAATCAATGAAATATGTTTATTAATACAACTTCTTGTGTTTATATATTTTCTTGAAAAACCTAGTTGTAATGTTTCTTTAAAAGGTTGACGATTTGTTAACTTATAAAATTATCTTTATCTATTAAACTCAGTAAGATAAGATAAATTGGATTGTTTCGCACGTCCCGTCCCCGTTATTTGAATAAAAGCTTCCGCTACCAAATTTGTAAATTTCCCTAAGATATTCGGAAATATTGAAAAGTTAACGGGGGCGTGACAGATGCTAACCAAAAAGAAAGTAATCAAGGCTTTTGTTGGTTATGAATTCATAAATGAGAATCTTCTCTTCTCCTTCCAAGCAAAATCCTATTAGTCTTACTAAGTTCCTGTGTTGAAGTTTGGCAACCAAAACAACCTCGTTCTTAAATTCATTTGCTCCCTGACCAGAACCTTCCGCAAGTCTCTTCACAGCTATCTCTTGTCCGTTGGGTAAAATACCCTGTAAGCACATATCATGTTTGTTTGTTATACAGTATTAGCCAATAAAGTTAGCTCCAACTTCTACTCCATATATAGTCTAATAGCATACCAAACAACATGACGTGTGGAAATATCATCAATGCTTAGAACTAATATATGATATATCCTTCAGATCACCTTGTAGACATCTCCAAATCCACCTTCACCAATTTTATTCTCCAGTGAAAAATTGTTGGTAGCAAGCTGGATAGTATCCAAATCGTACTGCAAAGATTCAACAGTGGAAATCTCATTTCCTTCATCTACACGTGGGAAATAGCAAATTGTTATCAAAATCAGCCTCTTATACTCTTAATATTCGATAAAAAGAGGAAATTTTTTTCTTGTAGCTTAATTACCATTTCCCTCCTTAACAGCAGCATAGCTTTTCTTCTTTGTTCTCCGGATGATGAAACAGAGTCCTACAAAGAAAAGCACCAAGGACAAAACAATTGGAACAACAATGGCAATTATAACTTTTGCTGAGGTTCCCTCATTTCCTGCATCCATAAAACAGACAAAATAAGAAATTAAAAGAAGCAAGAAACATTTTTTTGTCAAAAAGAAGGGAACTAAAGTCATAATTTGGAGGTTTAATACCTTGATTGGTTGTAGAATTATTTTCCGGGGACGGCGTTGCAGGTGGTGGTGCTGGGGCCAAAGTTGAATTATAGAAAGGTTACATCTCATACCTAATATTCCAGGCGGGAGAAAGATATGTTGCTCCTATTCTTTTATCACAGCATGAGGATGAGGATAAACTTAAGAGACTAGATTGAAGGTAACTATAGCAATCGCTGGTGGAGAGATCAGGGGTGCACTGCACCAGGGCATATATTGTCCGATTTTCAGTAAAATTGGCTTCAATGGTAGCAAATTTCTTACCTGATTGGCTGTTTGCTGCTACTCTTGCTATGTTATTCATCGTATTCCCCAATACTTGTTTGAACCTGTCTACTTGATCATCAGTAACGTTCTGTGTGTTAGTGAGGATTCGCTGGATGTTGGCTAGTTCCGGCCTGGAAAGTGCGGACTTATTGGAGTAACGCATCATGCACTGATCGTACCAGATTATTGCCTCTGTTTTATTGGGACAGCGCTGTTTGATTTCAGCGGTAGCTTGTCAACACATTGTTGGCAATCGTTGTTGTTGACATCGCCTCGACATAGGAAGAGACCATATACTCTGTCAGAAGGACCACGGCCGACGCTGAGGTTGTCAAATCCATTATTGCTGCGGTTGGCACTAGTTGAGGATAAATTGCGAAGAAGTTGGTTCAAGTTGGCTTCATAGGTGCTGTTAGCACTGTATGTCGCCGGATTTTCACAGTAATCAGAAAGATAACTCTGCCTCTGGCTCTGGGAGGTAACGTGTCTGCTAAAGAAAAAAAGCAGCAGGCAAAACAAGAAAACAGAAGCGGAAATCTTGAAGGCAGACATGAGGGTTATTGATTCATCAATTACAAAATCAATCTTATATGGAGTACTTTACTAATTAACAAAAATAAAGATATATATGCACATAAAAATGTGGGAGGAGTATTGACCAGAGACTTGATGCTGTTTCGGTCGTTAATGCGCAGATGTCCTTGTGGAAATTATTAATAAAGAGACACGTATTAATAATACTTGTAGAATAGATGTGAAAGGAGTGCAGATATAACGGAATGCGTATCGTTTGAGGAAATTAATGAAGTCAAACACGTGATGGCGAAAGGACTATTAAACTCCTTTAAAATGGAGACAAAGACGCGTGCCTTCTTTTCAAATCACCAGTGGAAGAAAGGTCTCCAGCCTATGCGATTATTTTGTCCTATTTTGAGTTTTCTTTCTTTCTCCTTTTTTTCTTTTTTTCCCCTTCTTCCTGCCTAGATACAAGGGGAAGATGGGGAAGAATCGGGGTGCTTGCAATATGTGACATCCCGTTTAAAACATGAGTATTTTACACTGTGCTACTTGTTCGAATTATCAATTTTCAATTTTTTAAAACTACAATAAAATAACCCGTAAAAAGAAAAGAAAAAACAAAACTAGAATATGACAAAATATATGGGGGCAAAGTAGATATATATATATATATATATTAATTGCACGTTAAAGTTATTGACATATCAAATTTTATAGAAGCTTGAATTTTAGCACAACAAAGAAAAGTCGTATAATTCCTGTCAAAAGGAAAAATTGTATAATTAATGAACATGTACCATATATTTTATAGATAGATGAAAATGTGTGCATAAAAGTTGGACTTTTGCTGCTAAAATAATTCCGCTTTTGAAGTGTCAAGGTAAATTGCACCTTCTAGTCTAGTTAAAAGATTTTTTTTTTTTTTTTAATTCAAGAACGAATATCGATTGACCAATAATAAGACAAATGACAACATTGCGTAGGCAACAAGATCAGAAAATGGCAAGTACTTACAAGAAATGGAGGAAGAAAATAGCCCTTGAGCTTAGTGACATCAATGCTTCTCACGTACATACACACCAGTTATTCACAAGAATATATATGTTTAATTATAGATATTAGTTTAAAACATACATCAGCCTTTCAATTTTTGAAGACAGACGAATAAGATTAATTTGTGGTTCTACGCCAGTTTTGAATGTTCGACTGTAAGCCTATATCGACCCCAATTTGGGTGAGCTCTAAGTTGTGTGCAGAAGAATGCAAGGACCTAGAGAACGCAACCATGTATAAGCAGCTAGTTGGGAGTCTAATTTATCTTACACCTTCAGACATTTCGTATGCAATGGAGAGAGCAAGCCGCTTTATGGAAAAACCAAAGAAGCCACACCGTCAATTAGTACATCGGATATTAAGGTACGTAAAAGGAAGCATTGACTATGATCTATTTTACAAGACAAATAAAGATTGCAAGGTTGTTGGCTATTGTGATGCGGATTATGCTGGATGTCTAGATACGAGAAAGTCGACTACTGGGTATGTGTTCTGTCTTGGCACAGCTGCAATAAGACCTACAGTGTCCTTGTCAACAGCAGAGTACATGGCTAATGTAACTATTAAAGGATCTACATCAGCTGGTAAGCTGTGTGGTGTAACAATATTGTGATAATCGAGCAGCCATTTGCATAGAAGAAAACCTAGTACGTCATGCAAGGACAAAGCATATCAAAGGGCACCATCACTTCGTCAGAGAGAAGGTGCTTAAAGGCGAGATCGACTAATAGCATGTTAACACTTAAGAACAAGTGTCAGATGTGTTCACAAAGGGACTCAACACTTTAAAATTTGAAAAATTGACAACACACCTGGAAATGGTGCGAAGAGAATTGGATCCCAAAAATGTCAGCGCTAAATGGGAGAATTGGAAAAAACATCACCGACTTTTTGCTAGAGAATTCCAGAATTTTTACTCGCTGCCATTACTTAGAAACTAAGAATACTTGAATATTCTAAAAATTGTTTGCAACAAGAGAAGTGGCCGTAAGATTCGGGAGAGCTATATTTTATATGCATTTGCGCCGCCCATCAGAAATTCTCCAGGGACTCAATACCATCGACGTCCACTACTATAAACAGGTGATTGCCATCTCATTTTGTGTGTAAGAGTAAGAAGCAAGTGCAAGTGACTGAACTAAGGAAGTGTAAGAAATAAAAGAATGAGAAAGTGAGTGCTTAGTGTAGAGTGGCATCCACTCTATACAAAATAGAGTGTGAGTGCAAAGAGAGAAAATAAAGCAATATTTTCTTGTCCAAATTTTGTATCCATTATTCGAGTCGGCTCACCGAGCTAGATCTTATAGTAACCCATATATTTTTTATATCCCTATAGATTGACTTCAATCTCTATTATCTCATGATGTAACCAACAATTCCTTGTCTAATGAGAATTAATCCCCAATGTTAGCTTGCTTTCAAATTCTACAAAACTATCAAGAACTGTAAATCTTTTAGAATAAGTAGAAATCCTAGCATGAGCTAATATTAGAGATGTTTCTAGAATTGCAGGCACTAAGTGGATAATGCTTGCCAAATGAAGAAAGTCCTCGAATCAAATTTCAAGCCACAGATTTTGTACAAGTCAGTTAGAGGAACGACAATCGAGCATGTAATTAAATTGATAGTTAGAAGCTGAGGTAAGCTTCTCAAGATTGACCACGCTACTGCTCGTAAGATTAACGAACTCTCAAAGCAGCTGACTTCCTGGCTTACCAAAGTGTTGTTAATCAGGCTTCTAAAACTCTCAAAACCTTCTGAACTTATTGGGAAAATGTGAAAGGCCTAATCCATTTGGATGCTACTGGGGTGCCCTTAGTTAGAATTACTCCTCATCATCCCTCTAATCCCATCCTCCTTTTCCTTATTCTAAGGTGCATGAGTTTTAATAAGAAAGACAACCTCTCCAAAACAATCAAATTCTCCTCACACTTATTTGTCTCCAGTCTGCTGCAAGAAGTTTCCATTTTTTTCTTTTCAACCATCCCTTCCCCCTGTGTTGGTTCTAGTTTCCTTCTTTGCAAGTGGCATGATGGATCCTTGAAGGCAATGGCCTATATGAATATTGTTTAATTTGGCTCCCTGATGATTCAGTTTTCTAGTTATTATATGGTTATATTTGGTACTGGCTTTTTTCTCTCTTTTTTTTTTTTAATTTTTTATGGTTATCATATTTGGTTCTTTGTTGGTGTTTGGCAGTTTCGTGTCACGGGCTGGTTAACGGCTCTTATACGTTAACCGGTACCGCGCAACCTTAGCGTTCTACTACAAGCAGAAATGATGCTAAGTCAGCTTGCACCCTCATCCCACATGACGTCCAACACGCCCCTCTAACCCTTCAAAGTCAAAGGTCGCAAACGTGTAGTAAATATAGTTGAGAACAGAAGTAAGAAAGTATAAAGAGACTAGGAGAACGTTAGAACATTTTATTGGTACTACAATAAACACAACGTTTACAAGAACGACACTCCACTTTGGACAAATGTTTCACTCTTTCTTGTACCTCGCAACTCTCCTATCCTCACTTGTACAACTCCACACTAGGAGCACACTCCACACTGGGAGCTTCTTATTTCTCACTTCATCTACAACATAATTAACAATGGGGTTCACCCCATATTTATAGACAAAAACACAAAACGTCATGGGCCTTGCCTGGATCCATTTTCGGCATGGTAGCCGACCTGCCAGCTGTCTTCCAGTACATTCCAGCCAGTCGCTGGCCTCCTGCCAAAACATTTCGTACTAGCTGCACGCAGCTGTCGTTCTTGACTGGCCAGTTGTCGTTCTGGACTCTTCCAACAACGTGCAACTGTCGTTCTGGGCCTTTCCAGCTGTGGTTCCAACTTGTGGCCAGCCGTCATTCTAGACCGTTCCAACAACTTGTATAGCCAGCTGCACGACCGTTCCTTTCGGTCCACTTACGTCCCAACTATCCAGCCATCGTTTTTGACCACACATCATCACGACTGAAAACCTCCAGCTTTAGCCCCAACACTTAGCCAAATTTCTAAGTCGTTCTACGTCAGAACGTTCCACACCATTCTACCCCAATTCGGCTAGCTCCGCACTGCCGTCTTCGTGGCCATTTCTCATGGCCCTGCTGCACGTCCTCTGCCGTGCTACACCAGTCCACCCGGTTCTTCCTCGGGCAAGCACCCATGCCTCCGTAGAGGCCATCCCGCACCTCTTGTGCACCTTGGCGACACCTGCGGGCTGCCTTCCTCTCGGCCGACCCTCTCAACCATGCACGCACGTCCTCTGCCATGAGTGCTGTTCACGCCGGTTCCTCATTCAGCCATGCCCGAGTATATTCATCGCTACGTCTTGGGCACCCCTCGTGTGTCTCAGCTTCGCATGTGTGCAACCTCAACCGTCGTGTCACATGCGGGGCGTGACATTCGACTTAGATTTTTCATATCTCGCCTTTTGTCTTTTCAGTTTAAGATATTAGCTTCTCCTCATTTTATATTAGTCCCACGCCCAACTTTTTAATCTGGCATTTATTGGCTGTGGATTTCTCCTTCTCTATTTATGAGTCCCTTGCTGTATTGCAGGGGAGGGATGGGAAGGAGGAAGGGGAATTGGGGAAGTTGGGAGGTGGGTTTTTAGGATGGTGTAGCGTGGGGTGGGTTGGGGTGGGGTGGAAGCTTGGGCAGGGATTAAAATGAAAAAAAGGTGGGACCATATTTTGTATACGTTATTATTAATCTTTCTTAGGCCAGTTGACTAATATACATGGAGGTGTATTATTACTCAATAATAAATTGGGTTTCATTTGTAGGGCTCCTCCGTGATTTTTCTCCCATTTTCATAATACGAACAATAATAATCTCTGCAGGAAAAGACAATAATGCAAGTTTTACATGAAAGACCCCTATAACAATAGGATAAAATGAAAAAATGTCCACAGAGAGAAGCTAAAGAAAACGATACTGTAATTAAAGATATTTACAAAGGAAGCTATTTTGAAAACATACAAACATTTGAAGTGTAGTTATAAATTTATTATAATTTGCTTTCACGTATTAACTCATATCAAAATGCTGAGACTTTCAATTTAACACCCATATTATACATACATACATACATACATACATACATACATACATACATACATACATACATACATACATACATACATACATACATACATATATATATAATATATAACAAATACATTTTTAAATGCTGGAAAGATTAGTTGACCAACGCAATCAAAGGTTTTTGGGGGAAGGGGGCAGAAAATACTTAAACCCACTCACTACAAGAGATTTCTCTATATCTTGGATATAATTCTGTAATTGAAACTTCATTTTTAGAGAATGCCGTTAAGGTTGATGCAGATTTGTCTGAAACTTGTCCATTGGGTTCTATACCTTGCGTTTTACCACGAAGGAAAAATGCAGGTTGACGTGGGATGGCAAGAGTGGCTGAAAAACTATTTAGCGTCAAAACGATCGATGCCATGTTCGGTCTTTCATCAACATCTTCTTGAACGCATAATAACCTGATCTGTATACATCGTATCACATCATTCCTTGCATACGAGTTTTATAATGTTGGATCCATCAATTCCAAGGGCCTGTTTTCTCTCCAAAGCTTCCAAACCTGCACATCAAGAGCCCGTCCAATTGCTTAACCTTAAATCCCTTTTTTTTTTAATTCTTAACCTTAAAGTCCTGAAATCACATTAGTTATAGAAACAAATGGAATCCAAAAATACACATGACAAGCTACGAGTTGCATAAACCAGAAATACCACAAGAATAATGTGGATTAAACTTTGCACTTATATACATAGCTTATGAGATCCTCTGCACCATCTAATTGATAGAAACTGCTATTCTTTCTATTGCTTATGATTTCTAGAATGAGGATGCCAAAACTGAAAATGTCAGATTTTATAGAGATTGTAACTACTACAAAATAAAAAGATGTATCATCGGGTGAACTTTAGAAGTCTTTAATATGAGAAATATCTTATAATCAAAATGCATGAGGATTAAAATGTATAGAACTTACTACGTCCCAACAATCCGACTTGTATTTCCTTGAGATTGATCGACACCAAACAATCTTGCCATGCCAAAAACTAATATTTTTGGGTTCAGATCTGCATCTAATAATCTATTGCTAGCTTTAAGATCACGATGAATAACTCATAGATGAGACTCTTCATGAAGGTTCACTATTCCACGTACTATTCCTCCTATAATCTTGTAACGTTTCAACCAATCTAACCATTGCCTTTCCTTTGGATCTGTACATCCATTAATAGAAACTGAGCAAGTAAACATTTTTCAAAGGCCAAGCATCACATTTTAAAGGGCAAAGGAATAAAATTTGAACTGAAAACTTGTATTTCCATCAGCCAACATATTGAGATTGATAATTACCAAATAGAAAGTAATCAAGGCTTTTGTTGGCACATATTCATAGTCATGGATGAGTATCTTTTCTTGTCTTTCCAAGCAAAATCCTAGCAATCTTATTAGCTTCCTGTGCTAAAGCTTGGCAACAAGAACAACCTCGTTTTTAAATTCCTTTGTCCCTTGCTCTAAATTTTTTGAAAGTCTCTTCATAGCTACTTCTTGACCACTCGAGAAAATACATCCCTGCAACCCATTTTGTCAACCAGTGTTACCAATCACTAGACATTAATGTAAATAGAATTACCACTCATTTTTGTTCTTTAGTTAAGTCTATCAAATGATGATGTGAAGTATTTCTTTAAAGTTACCTTATAAACACTTCTAAATCCACCTTCACGGATTTTATTTTCAGGGGAAAAGTTGTTGGTCGCAAGCTGTATAGTATTCAAATCATATAGCAAGGATTCAACTGTTGAAATTTCATCTGTTTCATCTACACGCAGGAAATATACAGCTAGCTGAAAACATGGGTGGCCCTGAGAGGTGTGCATGCCAAAAATTTTTTTGTTATATAGGTTTGATGTTAAAAGTTTTGAAAATCTTTTAGAATATCATTTGTTAAAAAAATTTATATTATTGTGACACCAATTTTTTTAAAGTTTAATGAAAGTTATTGGGTTAAGAATAAGAACGTATTTTATTATTTTAAAAAATTAAATAAGACCCACCTTTGAAACTTAACTTTGCAATTAACCATCAACGGGCCAAAAAAAAAAAAAAGATTAATCATACCATAAAACCAATAAGTTAATAAGAAAAGGGGCCCCATGATGAAAATGATTATTTTTAATGTGAAATACTATGATTAAGATAAGATTTATTTTTTTTTATCTAATATAGTTTTTATTTAACTGAAGAGGACACTCTCTATCTATCTATATACATATATATATATAATAATAATAATAAGAAAAGTGTCTGGTAAATTTTTTCCTCCTTTAGTTGGGCTCTATAAGATTTTTGGTGATGTCAATGATGACATCACTATCTAATATTTCTTTAAGACTTTTTTTAATTATTTCATTGAAATATATTTTTTTTAGTACTTGACACATTTTTTTTTCCCATTTTTAATATCGGAATTTCCCTTATTTTTAAATACCTAAATAGATTGTAATCCACAGCTGTTTCCCATTTTCCTTTGTTTAATCAAAATTTGACTTTGACATCTTCTTTTCTAAACACTCATCCGTGTCCACTTTACCGTCTTCTTGCGTTCCCATTTTACTCGTTTACTCAATCGTTCCCACTTTACCATCTTCCTCTGTTCGCATTTTCCTTATTTACTCAAATTTTTTGAGAACTTCTAATCACAATCAATCACGCATAGCTCCTCTGATAGCAGTCAATATCGCATAATGTAGGTAAATTGTCTACTCATTTTTCCTTGCCCTGATTAGATGATTTATTTTTATTATAAATCCTCTATATGGTGTCTTTCTCTTTTCTGTGATCGAAGAACGCATTTCCTGCTTAAAGGGGATATTCTTTCGACTAGTAATGGTTCAGAATATGGATTAGAATTCGTCCCACTATGAAGTTTTAATTTTGGTATGAGCCCTAATCACTATAGACAATTTTTTCCTTCATTTTTCATATTCTTATGTATACCTCAAACCTGAAAGTATTGAAAATCAAAAGAACTTCATAAGCGTTGAAAATCAAAATTGCCATGCACGCTGTCTTCTTTCTTACAAATTTAACGCTTATTGAATTTTTTAATTTTGCACTGACTACTATTTATGGGTTCGTTATTGATTTGCTTCTTTCTATTTTTTTTAAAATATTTAATCCATATTTTTTAATTTAATCCATATTCTTTATATTTTTTAATTTTTTTTAATTTTGCATTGACGACTCATTAATATTTAATGATTTGTTTAAATTATCACTTTTATAAGGCACCATATTTTTTAGACGTATATATTACTTATTAAATATTTATATTATATTTATTTATCTTAGAATTTTTATTTATATTTTAATGATAGATGCGATGGTGATGTTGCTTTGGACAACATAATTCTCTTCTTTATTATTACTTTGGATAACATAATTCATATACTGTTCAATGGTGCACTTTATATGTGATTAATATAGTTAGCTTTAATATTTCTTTTTTCACACTCTTCATTTTTTATACTTGAAAGAATATTATCTTGAGATACTCTTCATTAGAATATTATCTTGTGACAATTTATTTTTTTAATTATATTATTTTTTGAAAGGATTTTTCTATTAAATTGAAATAATCATATTATTATTATCTAATATTGAGAACTTTAAAATTCTAAATAAAGGTTTTGTTTTATTTTACATTCATCAATTAATAATGTGCTGCATATAACATTAATTAAAAGGCGAAAACATTCATAAGTCCTTTCGCAGGTCATAATGGCGTCCCAACCCACCCTATGACCCAACCTGTCTTGGGACAGGTCAAGACAAGTCGGGTCATGGGACGAGTTGGGACACCACCATAACCCACAAAAGGACTCATGATTTTTTCCTCTTTCAATTAATGTTATGTGTAAAGCATTATTAATTGATAAATATAGAATAAAACAAAACATTTATTTAGAATTTTAAAGTTCCTAACATTAACTAATATAATAGCATGATTTCTTCAATTCGATAGAAAAATCTTTTTTAAAAAATAGTATAATAAAAAATGAAAATAAATTATTACGGATTTAATGGTCGATTAGTCAAATTGACATCTTTAATAATTTCTACATGTTTTTCTAAATAAATTTATTAAAAATAAAAAAAAATGTCTGGTGGGTCACTGGTTATGGTGTGGGTCTAACCTAACTCGCACCCGCCCTGAACTTATGGAAGGTCAGATAATATTACATCATACTCCTTCTTTTCCCCTGATTAGGTATGACGGGTCAATCATATTAGAGGTATGTCTCCACGAGTTTATAAATTGATGGGTCAAATTGTCATCTCTAATTATTTGAGTGCTAATAATTACAACTTTATATAGGTTGGATGTGTGAATTTGCACGACGAGTTTGGAGAAAACTAGAATTATGAACTCAGGCATTTTACTATTAATATTCTATAGTAAATTGTAATTCTCATATCAATTCGTAATTTTATATAATGCAACAGACAAATTGTACTTTATTTATAAAATAATGTTCACACTTACACGTCATTTTTGATATGAATGTACACTATAGCTTTACCCGTACAACGTACGGGTGAAAACAATCTAGGGAACTTCTCATTAAGAGTTCAGGTAACTCGCTCTTCTAACAAAACAGATCTTCCGAATCAAGAGTTTACCTTCATTGGGTGTCGGTGGTGGCAGAAGTAGGCTAGCCGGTGGTGGTGCAGGTGCTGCAGTAGAATTAAAAAAGGGTACACTTCATACCTAATATTACAGCTTTGGAAAATAA
This sequence comes from Nyctanthes arbor-tristis, assembly GCA_963692815.1. Taxonomy (NCBI): domain Eukaryota; kingdom Viridiplantae; phylum Streptophyta; class Magnoliopsida; order Lamiales; family Oleaceae; genus Nyctanthes; species Nyctanthes arbor-tristis. The sequence continues at coordinate 12,606 of CAVNYN010262012.1, forward strand.
CTCTTCCTCCTTCCTTATTATCACAACACTGGTAATCTTCCAATCGCATTTTGCAGGCACCTATTGCAACCACCACTGGAGAGATCCGGCGTGTACTGAGCCAGTGCATACAATTTAAGAAACGCAGTAAAATTTTCTATTGTTGTAGCAAATTTCTTAACGGACTGAAAATTACTATTAGTATTAGCAGCTTCCGATGCTATTTCATTCATTGTGTCTCCTATTAGTTGTCTGAACCTGTTGGGTTTTGTCGTCATGTTCTGCGTAGTATACAGGTATACTGCAAACTGATCATCGGCTCTGGAGAATATAGATTCATTCGAGTAGCGTAACAAGCAGTGGTCGGACCTGTGGTATCATTGGAGGACAAGATACACACACACACACATATATATATGAAATAAAATACTTCCGATCTGGATCTTATTTCAAACAGTTTGACTAGTATACTACATTTTTGTATTGGAATATGTCTGTAAGATAAATTTGAGGACTAATAGGAAGAAAGAATTGGATTAGCGGGAGGGAGAGGGACGGAAGGAACATAGACTTTTTTTGTGTGGGTAGGGGAGTAAGAAGACTGGTTTACCAGATAGTTGCCCCTTTTTCCTTGGGACAACGTTGTACGATTTGAGTTGTAGCCGTATCCACACATTGTTGGCAGGCATCCGAGTTAACATCACCACTACAGAGAAAGAGGCCGTGTGTTACGACCAAAATTTTCTTAAATTATATTCTTCTACATGTTTTGTCAAAGTCAAATTATTAGGTCAAGTCCAAGTCATAAGATCGGAAGAGCAAGTCGGTTAAGACAATTATTTAAGGGTTTGTATGAAAATTCTTAAAAGTTAAAGACCAATTTATAGGAGTTTAAAGAGTTGAGGGACCTCAATTGCAAATTTCTGTTTAAACGAAGAAAAGTCTTGCATTTGGGTCAAAGAACACACGCAAACACACAAAACACACACTCATCCTCACGAATTCAGGAGAAAAAGAAGAAAATAAGGGGAAAAAGGAAAAGAAGGAAAGAGTGAAGACATTTGAGGTTTTTACACTTTTTGAGATGGTCTAAAATATAGGTGTTGGATTTTCTTTCATAAATCTAAATAGGCAAGTCAAGTGATGTTTTGTAGGGTTTATGCATTTGATATTAAATGTTAATTTTATGGTTTATTTTCATGGATTGAGTCTTGATAAATTGTTCTATATGTTATATGAAGAATGTGTTTTAAGTTAACAACTTCAATTGTAAATTATTAAGAGATTGCCATGAATATTAGAATATGAAATTTGGGGATTTTGTCGCTTGTAGTTGGTAAAGATGATTTAAGGTGAAATGGTAATAAAAAATAAGTAAATAATGAGTTGAAAATTTTATCTAGTGGATTTCTTTTTAAATATGCATGGATGTTGATGTTGGATATTATAGTGTAACATGTTTGAGAAGTGATATAAGAATAAAAGATATATTTAACAATGTGTAGTAGTGGGATGTTAAAAATAAGTTAGAAGTGATTATTTGTGAATTTTCGTGTTATGACAGTTTCGAAGGAATTATAGTTACACTGTAAGTAAATCGACATTCTCATTGTTTCAGGGAGTGACGAGGAGATTGGAAAAGCCTATCAGCCATGCTAGATTGTAGCTATAACTTAGTGAGTGGATAAATAATTTTTTTCAAGTTTTGTACGATTTAACTATTATAGTATTTCATGAAAAATTTCATTGTTTATATATATTCTCAATTTCAGGAAAATTATGTTATTATAATTATCATACTATGTGAAATGGTTTACATTATGAGAATAAAGATTTGATAAAAGAATTTATATTAATATGTTATGAAATATTTGTAAAAGTATATTATAAGAATTATTTTCAAAGCCACCAAAGTACATGTGCGATCATTACCCACTCTGTATTGTGTGATTCGTTTTACAATGTATTGATCAGTTCAGCGATTTACCCACTCTACATTATGTGATGCGTTCCATAGTGCATGACCAGTTATATATAGGTCTTTGGAACCCATTGTCATACACAAATAGGCTTTGGGCCGTGTATAGTGGTGTTTGCCTTTGGGGCTTGTTCTGCCCGCGTATGACCAGTCATCTAGTTATTCAGTTATTAGTATCACTCAATTCTAAATAGCATGCCTTGTATATCGAGATCACTCTATATATGTGTGTTATTGCTTAGCGGTATTTTTGGTGTGAATTTTCCAGGTATAAGAAATTACCAAAGTTCCAACTTTTATAACTCAATTTACTGTATATTAAGAAATTATAAGATTCAGTTCAAGTTCTTAGATTCTACTCATAGTATTCTCAGCATTTTCGGGATTCAATATTTTATTTGCAAGTTAACTAGATGATTTCCAACAAATTCAGTTATATTTATGTATTACGAAGCTCAGCAGAATTTTCCAAAATTAAACAATACGGAAAACTATATATATGTATATTTGAAAATTTATCCGCTCACTAAATTACAAGCTTATATATTTTCTAACATTTTTCTTATCAGGAGGTGACTGAGCTTGAGTAGAGTGAGATTTGCCTGTACCATTAGAATTTGCTATCACGTTCAGAATAGTACAGCATAATGCATTTTGTCATTTCATGAAATATGTCACATGAAATATTGACATATTTCATATCTTCATTCTCATGCTAGTTAGAAACATTGAGTACTGTATATGTTTTAAATTGATTCTGATGTCAGGCGAAGTGTAAAACTATTTTGCATTCTTTTGGAGTTTTATTGGATAGATGATGTTGGGAATTATTATGTATAGATTTAGTTTTGGATTTTTGAGTTTGTCACAAGTTGGATAAGTCTATTTTACAGGTGAGACTTTGTCAAAATTTTTATAAAATCAGTTTAGTCCAAAAGTCTCTATAGTTTCAAGACAAGTCTTAGTTTGCCTTGGCGGTGGGTCCAGGTCAAACTAGTATTCATCGTCGGCGCAGGCTACGTGTCAGGCCTAGTAGGATGGCTTGGACGGGCCGTGTCACCGTAGACTCTATCTGGGGCGCCTCGTCGTACAGTGTATTTGTAAAATCCATTTTCTCAGGGGCAGTGGCATTAGAGGATAAATTGATTAGAAGTTGATTCAAGTTGGCCCTGTAAGTGCTGTTAGGACCATATGTAGTTGTATTTGGGCAATAGTGATAAAGGGGTTCAAGTTGGGAGTTAATTCTTGCGTTGAAAGAGAGGCAGAGCATGCAAAACAAGCAGAAACATGTGTAGCTCATGTTGATGAATTTTGGCAGAGCTGATCGATCTTTAAAGAGAACCTGTATATTTTTGTTACCCAGAAATGGATACATATATAGAGGATGTGTAAGGAGTGGTCATCCAAGACCTTGTGTGTCTGGTCAACTGAATGGTTGTATATTGTTCTCTACAACTAAAATTTTCACTGCTAATCTTTTCAACAAATCAAACTTATACTAACTACATATTCTCTATAAATAATATTTTTTACATTTCCTTGTAACCCCTCTTTATTTTTCACTACACACTTCAAACAGTAATCTCTCGCCCAAAACAAAAAAGCTAAAAATTTAACTACAAAGAATGAGTAATTGGTTATCGGTCGCCTACCAGAAATTATTGAAGAAGATGTCACTTATATTTGCATAGGGCCGGGCAAGTCTATACCTAGGTACACTTTGACTTTTCAAAGTTCAAAATGCAGTAGGTAAAAGATCATAAATCTTCTAGCACTTTACAGAGTGCTGCCCGTCCCCTGTGTGTATGTAGATGCAATGGGACAGGAGCTATCATGACGCACCTCATGAAGGTGCCATAAAACTATTGCGTAAAATATAATCACAAGTGCATGATACTTCAACAAGTGATAACATGGATCTGTGAGTTTATACTGTTGTTCCTAGGAGAAGCAATTTACAATTATATTTAAATAATAATCTCAAATTGTAATTAAGCGACCAATTCAATATGTAGATCCAAAAGTCTACAAAAGCAATTAAAACTGATAGTCATAAGAAAATTGAGATTTTGTAGAAAAGTATGATTGTAAGATTTTAGGAATCACAACTTCACGTTTTCCGATCGTTCTTGAATTCCTCTAGTAGAAGAACTGATCAAGCTATCACCTTTAGTGAATTCTGGCGCCCTCATCAAACTTTTCCATTTCTAATCGAAATGTCCGTGAGAGTGTCAAGGTTCTCTAGATTCAAAATGAGGTGAAGTCACAAAATAACTCATTGTGGCGCCAAACCTATTCTTATAAGTTATATATATGTTATTTGAAATTTCAAACTTCAAACCAAATTCGATTATGTATTTTTTAGTGAGGTAAGCTAGTACGTTGTCTAATTGGGTGCTTCTGAAAGTGCAAACTCAAAAAATAACACCATTATAGTCGGTTACCGATCATGTCGTTCATTTCTAGGATTTGTTCACGACTTCTGCCAATTAATTATCTTCTGTTCGCGTAGCCTAAAAAGACTTTTGATGATCTCATGCAAGCTTATTTTATTTTTAATGAATTTATTTTATTTGCCCTAATTCCTCTAGAATGGTGTCATATACTTAAGTTGTCTCGTTGGTGTGATTAGTAATTTTCCTAATTATAGAGGTCAACCAATATTCCTATTTGCAGGCATGCCTACTGATCATGCTCAAGGAAATTTGTTCATCTACCGTTGTGCATTGTAAAGAAAAGTGACGCAGTCATTGTGCATAGATGTTCAACTTTTAGACTTCGAAAAGTAATTCCCGTATGTTGAAGATAAGGGTTGTTTAGAAATATTGACAAGTTCAAATTCAGATGTGAGAAAATAAAGAAAAGTTCATATTCGAGACATGAGCAAAAAAAGAAAAAAAGAAAAGAAAAAAAAAAAGAAATATTGGCAAGTCAATATTCAGACGTGAGAAAAGAAAGGCACATTACATAGATGATAGATTCATATTCTAACGTGAGAATATCGAATATCAAATATCATATTGCAAGTTCAAAAACGCATTCTATTTCAAATTAGAATTTGGTCAGACTAATTATATCCACATATTTGACAGACTCACTTGTACTACACAAATTTTTCATCTATTCATTCTCAAAAAATCTATTTCTAGTTTTAAACAAAATAGTTTGTAAGCATAATTAATATCTTTATAACATATTTTTATGTATCTCAAAAATTGTTGAATATGTTATATAGACGAGCAAGAATAGACAATTGATAAAATAAAAAATAAAAAAATAAAACAAGAACATGAAATATATGTCTTGTTGATAACACAAACTAAGAAACACCATGTGCCAAATCGAAGTTGGAAAAATGAAGTGCAAACAATTAGGAAAAAAAATTAAAAACAAAAAAAAAAAGAAAACAATTTAATCAAACAACTGGATATGTCCCCGTGACCTGCCTCGCTTACACTCAGGGTGTCGTGGGCGGAGGTGAATAACTTCCATTCTCAACCTACTTGCTTCGTTGAGCAGATAGTGCCAATACCTAAGTCGATAAATTTTTTTTTTTTTTAATTAGCTTAGAACGATTTTGGGTCACTATATTACCACTAGAAATATTAATTTCTACACCCAATTTAAATCTGCTTATTTATTTATATTTTTTTGAAGGGGATTTTCATTTCATTAAGAACAGTTAAAATGTTTGCACGAATAAAATAAGCAATGGAATAAGGGACACAATCTATCAATATTTTAAAAAGTATAAGGTGTGAAAAAATGTCAAGTCGAGCAAGTATTGAGTTGCACATCTAAGTGCACTAATGAGTAATAAATAGGGCTGAGCATCGAGTTCGGAAAACCGACAAACCGACCAGAACCAGATCGGTTCAAACCGGTTCGGTTTGGTTTTTTAACGAAACGGTTCGGTTGACGATTTGTTAAAGACCAAATCGACTCGATCCGGTTCGATTTTCGGCCTTTGCTGGCCAAATCGTTCAAACCCGATGAAAACCTAACCGGACAGACCTGCCGGTCAAAACCCTTTTTTTTAATAAACAAATTCACTGTTTCTAAGACTCCGTACACATCCAACATTCACGAGGAAAAAAAACCGCAAATCACAAATCACAAATAACAAATCTCATTATTCCAAAAAAAAAAAAAAAACCACAGATCTCATTATTCAACATCCACAACCACAAATCTCCATTCTCAAATCTCAAATGATCCGTTTACAATTCAGAGTCATTTGACAAACTCAAGAGTCAAGGGCCAAGGCAAAATTGAAAATTGAAAACCTGATCTTCCCTTCCGCCACTAGCACGCTGCGCTGCTCTTTCCCTTGACTGCTTCTTCGGCTCTTCCCCTCGGCTGCTTCTTCGCCTCCGTGACTCCGTTTGCCACGGCTTCTATTTGCCGCCGCCGCCGCCTGCGCTAGCTTGGTACACCTCCGCCGCTGACAGCCGCCACCATCGCTGTGTTGAGACTTGAGAGAGAACCGAGAGCGAGAGGGAGTGACAGATCGTATATTTTGATTTTTGACTTTTGACATTATGGTTCATTCTTTTGTTCTTTCAACTTAGGCCTTCAATTTGGGCCAAGCATTTACTTTTATATACTATTTAAAAAAAAAAACTGGAAACTGACCCAACCCAGCCCGACTCGAACTGACTCATTGCTGGTCGGTCTGGGTCGGGTTGACCGGCCCAACAAGCCGGTCTCGAATTGAAATTTGGCAACTTGAAAACAAGTCGGGTCGGGCTTGGGTCTGGGCCAAAAGCTGACCGACCGACCCGACGCTCAAGCATGGTAATAAAACACAAAACATGGCGAAGTATGGAGTCTAAGTATTAAACATAGACGCCACCTAGACATCACCTTGCGAGCTGTTTAGAACACTTCAATCTATCCAAAGGACTAAAACATGTATCTAGTAGAGACGAGATTACCCTATCAGCAAGACAATGAGCTATCTTATTCCAATTTTTAGGAAAGTGATAGCACATTCCACACTTGCTATGTAAAAGACGATCTCAAATCTCATTAACTGGAGGAGCTATTGGTGCACTCCCCCCAATATGTATGATATACTTGATTACCTCAAGGGCATCACATTCCACTCTTGTTAGGGCCACAACTTGGTTTAAGGCTCGTTATACATAACATAATCTAAAATGGATTATCAAGAAATCTGGTCTCTTTTCAGTGTAGAGTAATGTTGTTCCTATCAACAATCTAACACGTCAATAATCTAACACACCAAGAGTTTCATAGTTGTACCAAATCACATTAAACAAGGAAAAGACAAAGAAGTGAGGAAGAACAAAGTCACAATCTCTAAGATTGAAATTGAATACCATTAGTGACATACATGTCTTTATATATACAAGGGTCAATCTACACAAACTAAATAACTGAAATAATAACTTATACATAAAACAAAGTAAACTACAATGAAGTAATAAACTCTAACAGTTCCTTGATGTCATATTGGGACTTTGGGACAACATCAGTAGGGCCATGCATGAGGCGAGTCCAGTTAAAAATGTGAAATCAATGATGTCGAGATTCAAAATTCAAATTAACGTGCACAAAAAATATTTTCCAATGCGCTATTGGAAGTGATAATCGTCGATGATCACAAATAAAGTCTACTATTTCTCACTGTTTAAATACCATGAGTGAGTCGTATTCTATGAAGCATGAAAACTCCTAAAAAGCAAGCATTTCGTGTTAGAAGCGTTTTGTCTTTGGAAACGTTTTAGAAACTCTAAAAAATGTTTCCTATTTTTTAAAAATTTTGATAACTCTATGGAAACTCTAAAGAAACTTTTAAGAAGCACTTGCTTAAAAATTTAAGACGGTTTAACAAAACTAAAATCTTAATTTTATTTAAGTAAAAGTTAATTTATAATTAATTTAAATATTTATAAGTTTTAAGTAGAAACTACTTTAAATTTAACTTTATATAAACTTATAAATTTAATTTGTGACCTTGTAATTGCAATTAAACCAAAGAAAAACTAAAGATTATTCCGTTCCATTTGTTATAAATTTGTGAATAATGAGTTTTTTTTAAGATAAACATAATTTTACGTTAAAATTTTAGTTAGATTGGGTTGAATTCATTATTTCAATTGTTTACTTAGTATTTAGTAGTATTTTAAAGTTAAATATTAAAATTATAAAATTAAATTAATAATATATTTATATAACATTTCCGCAACATTTTGTGTCCTGCATTTCCTCAAAATCCTAAAAATAACATTTCCCCGTTTTATAGTCTCCGTTTCCGTGCAACCTAGGTGGTATTAATTGGAGCTTAACAACCAAGATCCACCTAAAATTGATGGTGCGCAGAGATGTTGATAACAAGCTGAATAGCATTCACATGTTATTGCTATGATATTCAACTATGGAAATTTCCTCTCCCATTGTTATAGCAACATAATAACAAATTATTAAATGCGTCTTTAAATATTGCAAAGACTTTTTACCTGTACAATCAAATAAGGTGATCCTGAGGAATTGAAAAATAAAAACCAAAGTGGAAGAATATAAGTCCTTTCTTTTTTTCTGGAAGCATATAAGCCTCTTGGAATAGGGTTAATCCAATGGATTGTTTTATCTTGGCTAGAATTCAGTATTTGATACTTCATTTTTGGAGAAGGCTGAGGAGGTTGACGCAGATTTGTCTAAATCTTGGCCCAACTGAATAACTATCAAGCGCCAAAAGGATCAAAGCCATATTTGGTCTTTCATCACGGTCTTCTTGAACACACAATAAGCCAATCTATATGCCTCGAACAACTTCATTCCTAACATGACTTCTGTAGTGTTGAATCCATTAATTCCAAGGGTCTGTCATCTCTCCAAAGTTTCCAAGCCTGCACATCAATAGTCCATCCAATTTCCAATCTTAAGTGTTAATTACTATAGTTAATTATACTAAACAGAAAAACTTCACTTTAAGATTTATGAGATTGTGAATTGCATAAACCTGGAAGGCATCAAGAATATTGTGGAGTACTTTGCACTTACGAAGCTTATAAGATCCTCGGCACCATCTGTTTGGTAGAAGCTACTATTCTTTCTACTGCTTATAATTTCCAAAACAAGGACACCAAAACTGTAGACATCAGATTTTATGGAGAAGTGTCCATGCATTGGGTACTCGGGAGACATGTAACCACTAAAAATGAAAAAGATATATTGCAAGTCATATAAACTTAAAAGAATTTAATTTGACGCGTACTTTTGGTGTAAGAAGCACATTGTGCTAAGGATAAGATTAACTAATATTTGAATAATTTCATTTTGTATAGTTAGGATATTATTGTGTAAAGTTGTTATGATAGGATTTCTATATTTGTATTCAAATGATTCAGATGTGTGTAATCATAACCGATTCCAATAGATTAGCAGTAGGACTTTTGTATTACAAATATTGCCAGAAGTTGTGAATATAATTAATTCGGTTCCTTCATCTTCTTGTTCTTTCTGCTTCTTTACCTTTCTTTATGGTATTAGAGCCATGACTCTAACGAGTTATAATATCCTAACTAGCTATAATGTCCTCCACAAATATTCAGCCAACCAATGCCTTCCCTTCTTCAAACTCTGCGTTGATTGCAATTAATGTTTCTTCACAAATTCCACTTAAACTCACCAATTCAAATTACTCCTCATGGCGTGCACAGTTCCACACTTTGCTTGTTGGTTATGATCTAATTAGATATGTAGATGGTTCGAACCTATGTCCATCTGCCACAACTATTAGAACGACAACAGCACCGAACCCAACAGACCCAAACGCAGCCCCTCTCACAACCACAATCTCTATTGCCAATCCAGCGTACATTCTATGGGTGAGACAAAATCAACTCTTGCTCAATGCTATTCTTGGTTCCATGTCCCCAACTTTAATTCTTTTTGTGGCATCCTCAAAATCATCAAAAGAGGCTTGGGATACCCTTTCAAATACCTTTTCCAAGCTGTCACGAGGCAGAATCATGCAGTTAAAAACCCAGCGGTCAAGTATGACTAAAGGTGCTCAATCAATAACAGAATATATTCGATCGATCAAGAGTCTTGCTGATGAACTGAATCTAATGAATGCCCCTATTTACCATGAAAATCTCACTATCAAAATCCTTGAAGGACTTCCTGAGGAATACAAAGACATATGTGCAGCAGTTTGAGCAAGAGACTCTTCTATTATGTTTGATGAGCTTCATGAGAAGCTACTCAATTTTGAGTCCCACATCCAGACAGATTTAGCAAACAAAATTCAGACACCCACCAATGCCTTCTATACCAACAAGTTTCAGTCATCCGCCAATTCTTCTTACTCACCAATGCCCAACCATTCCAACAACTCACGCTCTAGACAAAATAAAAACAGCTGATGGAATCAATCATTCACTTCACAATCCTCTTTTTCACAGAACTCATCTATACCTTATAAAGGTTATTGCCAACTCTATTCCCAGATCGGAAGAGCGTCGTGTAGGCTAAATTTTGTCCAAATTACTCTTATAAATTTTGTCGAAATTACTCTTGCACTCCAGTTGCCCATCAAACAACTCAGCCCTATCGCTTTGATCTATCCTCAAGACAGCAGCAGAGTGCACCCACAGCTCGCTATGCCTCTCACTATGACCCCTAAATAAACTCGTAGGTGTTGGACTCCGGAGCTACTCATCATGTGACTTCGGACCTTGAAAATCTCTCTCTTCATTCAAGTGCTAAAGACTAAGATGGAATTCAAATTGGTGACGGATTGAATCTCCATATTACACATACTAGTTCTGCAACTTTATCCACTCCTTGTTGTGCCTTTTCATTTATATGATGTCTTATGTGTTCCATCCATATTTAGAAATTTACTCTCTCTCTCTCCAAACTGTCTTTCTAATAATGTGTCCATTGAATTTTTCCCTTTCTCTTTTCAGGTGAAGGATATGAACACTAGGACAATTCTTTTTCACGGGGAAAATAAGAATGGTGTTTATGAATTTTCGGCCTCTGTCCCAACAACTTCCACTAGCCAATCCTCCCCATTCTGGCCTTTGCCACATCTAAAGGCTCTTCATTGGAGTGGCATCATCGTCTAGGCCACCATTCCCTTTCAATTTTCCAGTTTCTGGGCAAGTCTCACTTAATACCTATGTCAGAGTCCATAAAAGAGCTGCACTGTAATTCATGTCAATGCCAAAAGGCTTACAAGTTGCCTTTTGGAGAGTCTTCAATATCGAGTCACAGTCCGTTAGAAGTTGTGTTCTCTGATGTATGGACATCTCCAGTTTACTCTAAAAATAATAATAAATACTATGTTGTGTTTGTGGATCATTTCTCAAAATACATTTGACTTTATCCTATGCAAAAGAAGTCTAATGTTGTTTCCATCTTTAAACAATACAAGGCCCTGGTTGAGAAACACTTTTGTAAACTAATTCAAACTCTTTACACAGATAATGGGGGAGAATATATTGCACTTAAAGCCTTCTTGGCAGAAAACGGCATCTCTCACTTAACCATGCCACCCCACACACCTGAACATAATGGCTTTGCCAAACGAAGGCATCGTCATATTGTTGAAACGAGGCTTTCCCTTCTTCAACATGCTGTCATACCCACTACTTATTGGGACTTTGCCTTTGCCACTGCTGTTTATTTAATCAACCGGTTTCCCAACTTGGGCTCTTTATGAAATCCCCGTTTGAGGTCTTGTTTCATCATCCACCAAATTACACAAAACTTCATACCTTTATATGTCTTTGTTACCCTTGGTTGCGGCCGTATTCCACGCACTAATTAACTCCCAAGTCAAGTCCTTGTGTCTTTCTAGGCTACTCTACAACACAAAGTGCATATTTCTGCATTGAACCCTCTACTCATCGTGTTTATGTGTCTCGTCATGTCCGGTTTGTTGATTCTGTTTTTCCCCTTAATCAGCACCACCCACGTGCACCTCCGTCTCTCCAAGAACATCCTGCCTCTTTATCTTTCACATCTATCCAGTCAATATTGGTCTCTCTTCCAATCCTTCAGCCGTTATCTTCTACACCTCAGTCGTCGGAAATTCATCAGCATCAGCTGCCTCTCCAATCACCTACTATAGCCTCCCCTGTAGGCTCTCCTTCATCATCTCCAACAGCCACTCCTTCTTCGCCGTTACCAAGCTCTCATTCACTGTCTTATGTTTCCAGTCCGCCAACTGTCTCCACTATTTAGATACCTCTTCACAATACTCATCCAATACAAACCCAGTCCAAGAATCACATTTACAAGCCAAATCCCAAATATGGCCTAACTGCTATTCTTGACTCAAGCCCAGCTTTTGAACCTACCAACATTAAACAGGCCCTAGCATTACCCCATTGGCGTGATGCTTTACATGCTGAGTATTCTGCTTTTCTTCACAAAAAACCTGGTCTCCTGTCCCTCCACATCCATCCCAGAATTTAGTTGGTTGTCGATGGGTTTTTCAGGTTAATCGGAAATCAGATGGGTATATTGATCCCTATAAAGCTGGGTTTATAGCAAAGGGGTTTCACCAAAGACCGGGGTTGGACTACTTTCATACCTTTAGTCCTATTATAAAACCTGTTACTATTCGTCTTGTCCTTACTTTTGCCACTACGTATCACTGGCCTCTTCACCAATTAGATATCAACAATGCATTCCTTCAAGGCACACTCTTGGAGGAAGTCTACATGCAACAACTACCTGGTTTTGTTGATCATCATAATCCCTCTTATGTGTGCAAACTTAACAAAGCCATCTATGGGCTCAAACAAGCACCCCGGGCTTGGTATATTGAGCTTTGTTCCTTTTTATCACATTGTGGATTTATTAACTCTTCCATGGATGCTTTACTATTTATTCTCTGGACTGAGGGTGCACTTCTTTACCTTCTAGTGTATGTTGATGACATTGTCATACTGGTTTATCTCTTGCTTTCATAGAGAAAATAATACACTTTCTTGCCACTAAATTCTCTCTTAAAGATCTTGCCCAGCTTTCATTCTTTCTGGGCATTGATGTTCTTCATACTCGCAATGGTCTCCTTCTCTCCTAACATCAATACATCTCTCAACTCCTAGCTTACACGAATATGCTTGAAAGCAAACCAGCTGCTAGTCCCATGTCCACAGCTGCTTCTCTACAATTAGATGATGGAACCGAGCTTACAAATGCTACTGAGTATCGTCGAGTGGTAGGAAGTCTTCAATATCTTCTACTTACTCGGTCAGACATTTCTTTTGTTGTTAAGAAGTTGTCCCACTTTATGCATAGTCCTACCGTCACCCATTGGGCTGCTGTTAAGCGTTTGTTGTGCTATCTTCGTGGAACATTATCTTTTGGCATCACTATTCATCATTCACTCTCTCTTTCATTACATGCTTATTCTGATGCAGATTGGGCAGGTAACCCTCATGATCGAACATCCACTAGCGCTTATGTTGTTTTTCTTCGCTCGACTCCAATATCATGGTCTTCCAAGAAGCAACGGACCGTAGCTCGTTCTTCCACTGAGGCAGAATTCCGAGCTGTTGCTTCCACTGCATCTGAGGTTCTTTGGATTCGCTCACTTATGCGAGAATTAAGTGTTTCTCTGTCCGCCCCTCCAGTCATCTTCTGTGATAATGTGGGTGCAGCTTATTTCTGTGCAAGCCCGGTCTTTCACTCAAAAATGAAACATCTTGAGATTGACATCCATTTTGTCCGTCACTATGTCCATACTGGTGTCTTACGTGTCTCCACTATTTCCAGCTTAGACCAACTTGTTGATCCGCTCACAAAGCCCATCTCTAGTGCAAGATATTTCACTTTTCAGTCTAAGATAGGAGTATATGATGGATCCTCTATCTTGCGGGGGCATGCTAAAGATAAGATTAACTAATATTTAATAATTTCATTTTGTATAGTTAGGATATTATTGTGTAAAGTTGTTATGATAGGAATTTTATATTTGTATTCAAATGATTCAAATGTGTGTAATCATAACCGATTCCAAGTAGATTAGCAGTAGGACTTTTGTACTATAAATATTGCCAGAAGTTGTGAATATAATTAATTCGGTTCCTTCATCTTCTTGCTCTTTCTACTTCTCCACCTTTCTTTATTGATCAGAACATTGTAGGACTTACTATGTTCCGACGATCATACTTGTATTTCCTTGAGATTGATCAACACCAGATATTCTATCCATGCCAAAATCTGATATTTTTGGGTAATCTCCATCTAATAATATATTACTGGCTTTAAGATCACGATATATAACTCGTAGACTAGAATATTTACGAAGGTAAACCATTCCATGTGCTATTCCTCCTATGATCTTGTAAATTTTGAGCAATCTAAGAGTAGTCGTTTATCCGGATCTTTACATCCATTGATGGAAATGAATCAAATAATCTTTTTTCAAAGACCAAGCATCAGAGATGAAAAGATCAAAAGGCAGGGTATGAAATTTGTTCAAAGAAATTGAATTTCTATCAGCTGATTTTATCAAGATAGATGGTAATTACCAAAGAGAAAGTGATCAAGGCTTTTATTCTGAATCAATTCGTGAATGAGCATCCTTTCATGTCCTTCCAAGCAAAATCCTAGTAATCTTGTGAGGTTCCAGTGTTGAAGCTTGGCAACTAAAACAACCTCGCTCTTAAATTCCTTTGCCCCTTGCCCCGAACTTTTCGGAAGTCTTTTTACAGTTATTTCTTATCCACTAGGAAAAATACCCTTCAACCATTTTTGTCATGCAGTATTAATAGCTATACGGTAAATTTAATATAATGATCAAGCTATCATTTTTTGTTCACATAATTGTGTCAAATACTGAGTACAACTTTGTAGGTAAGTCACCCTGTACACATTACCGATTCCACCTTCACCAATTTTGTTACCCTGAGAAAAGTTGTTGGTAGCAAGCTGAATAGTATCCAAATCGTATTGCAAGGATTCAACTATCGAAATTTCATTTCCTTCATCTACACACAGGAAATATATGGCAGATGAATTCTTCATCATAGGAACAAATATAGAGCTGACAAAATTAAAGGTATGAGTTAAAGTCTTGTGGCCGCCAATTTTGCAAAAAAAAAAAAAATGTAAACTTTTTGTACCATTTTCCTCATCAACAGAATCATAATTAGTTGTCTTCTTTTTTTTCCTAGTAAAAAAGAAGCAGCCTATGAAGAAAAGTACCAAGGAAACCACGATTGTGATAATAACTTGTCTTGAAATTCCCCTATTTCCTGCGTCTGAAACAAAAGATTAGTACAAGTTTCTATCTCGGAAAGTTATAAACTAATAACTGCAAGGCTACGGAACTAAAATCAGGAAGTGTTGCCTTGATTCGATGGAGGCAGGGGCAAAGGTGTGGGTTCAGGGGCTAGGACAATATTATAAAATGGGTACATCTCATACCGAATATTACAACCGAAGAAAATAACTCTTCCTCCCTGTTTCTTATTGCAACAGTTTGACAACCTCGAGATAGAATTTCCAAGGCAGGTATTGCAGTCACTGCTGGAAAGATCCGGGGTGCACTAAGCCAGTGTAGAGTTTTTGAAATTCTGTGAAATTAACTCGTTTTACAGCAAATTTCTCGCATGGGGAGTCATCGTTTGTTGCTTTTGTTGCTATTTGGTTCATCATATCCCTCAACAACTGTTGGAACCTGTCTGGCAGATCAGTGACGCTCTGGGTATTCCCCATTAACAACAAGATTATCATAATTCTTCCATTTGTAATAAGGAATTATTTTGTAATTTTATTCTATTTATAAATAAATTCACAAAATAGAAGGTTAAAATGATTTTTTTGATTATCTCATAACCCTGAAATGCGCGATTCATAATCCTGCTAACAGAGCACGCCCAACAAAAGGTATCCACCGTGCGGTCAAATTAGAAAAATACAAAGTGGCAGAATACTTGTTTCTCATCAGCCTTTCGCATTATAATTTCACCGATTTGACCGTTAACTTTACAACTATTAAACTACCGCCATACATTTCAAATTTCAATAAATCATCAGCATTCATTTTAACTCATTCTCATTGTAATTTGATTCTCATAATGAGAATCAACAAGCACATATAAAGCTAGTGCAAGAGACTTCTCTATCTTGGATATACTTCAGTAATTGAAACTTCATTTGTAGAGAATAATGATGTAGATGTTGATGTGGATTTCTTTGAATCTTGTCCTTTGGGCGCGCCCTGCGTTTTGCCATGAAGGAAAAATGCAGGTTGGCACGGTACAGCAAGAGTGGCCGAAAAATTATTGAGCGTCAAAAGGATCAACGTCATATTTGGCCTTTCATCAACGTTTTCTTGGACGCACAACAACCCTATCTGTATGCACCGAATTACTTCATTCCTAGAATACAACTTTCCTAGTGTTGGATCCATCAATTCCAAGGCCCTGTTTTCTTTCCAAAGATTCCAAGCCTGCACATCAATAGTCGGTCCAATTTCATAATGTTAATTCCTAATTACAATAGTTGTAATAAAAAATGGAAACCAAAAAAGCACGTGAGAGAGACTTCGAGATAAATATGGTGGTTCATTCTCAATACAAGAGCTCTCTAACTAGTTGCTTCTACATGAGCTTGCAATTATATAAGCCAGAAATACGTCAAGAATAATGTGGAATACTTTGCACTTACATAACTTATAAGATCCTCAGCACCGTCGGATTGATAAAAGCTGCTATTCTTTTTGCCACTAACGATTTCCAAAACAAGGACTCCAAAACTGAATACATCAGATTTTATAGAGAATTGTCCATGCATTGCATACTCAGGAGACATGTAACCACTGTGAGGCCAAAGGGTATTATCATAAGGTAATTTAAGAATGCTTTAATTTGACAAGATAAATGTTATGGTCAAAGAAGCACTAGGATGAGAATAGTGTAGAACTTACTATGTCCCAACAATCCGATTTGTATTTCCTTGAGATTGACCAACACCAAATATTTTCGCCATGCCAAAATCTGATATTTTGGAATTCATATTTGCATCTAATAATATATTGCTAGCTTTGAGATCACGATGTATAACTCGCAGACGAGAATCTTCGTGAAGGTACACCATTCCACGTGCTATTCCTTCTATGATCTTGTATCGTGTTGGCCAATTCAACAGTTTTCGTTTCTCTGGATCTTTACATCCATTGGGCAAGAGAAACAGATCAGGTAATCATTTTTTAGAGGCCAAGCATCATGTATGAAAAGCTCTAAAGGGGGGTGTATAAAACTTGTACAGAATCTTTGAGTCAATGTATCGAGACTGATGCTTCTTACCGAATAGAAAGTAATCAAGGCTTTTGTTGGGCACAAATTCGTAGACGAGTATCTTTTCTCGTCCTTCCAAGCAAAATCCCAGTAGTCTTACAAGATTCCTGTGCTGAAGCTTGGCAACCAAAAAAACATCATTTTTAAATTCATTTCCTCCTTGCCCTGAACTTTTCGAAAGTCTCTTTACAGCTATTTCTTGTCCACTTGGAAAAACACCCTACAGAGCTTTATTATTAGACATTATATATAGTTAATCGAACTCAACCTCACTTTTGTTCTTCAATTCTGTTAGATGCTGTGTTATATTTATATTAAGTTACCTTGTAAACACTTCCAAATCCACCTTCACCGATTTTGTTATCAGGGGAAAAGTTATTGGTGGCAAGCCGAATAGTGTCCAAATTGTAATGCAAAGATTCAATTGTAGAAATCTCATCTGCTACATCACACGCAGAGGAAATATATCGCAAATGAATTCTTTAACATAGGAAAGAATATGTCGCTGACAAAAAAAGTATGAGTTCAGGTATCATGGATACTGATACCATATAAATGTACGTGTTGATTACCGTTTTCCTCGTTGACTGCATCATAACTCGTCTTCTTTTTTCTCCTAGCCAAGAAGAAGCAGCCTACGAAGAAAAGCACCAAGGAAACCACAATTGGAACAACTATTGCAACGATAACTTCTTTTGGCATCGCCCCTTTTCCTGCATTGTGAACACAAAAATTAGTACAGATTTCTACCTTAATAATTCGTATAATCAAAAGGATATTGTACTAAGAATCACCTTGATTGGACGGAGTAGGCACCGATGGGGGTTCAGGTGCTAAAGTTGAATTATAAAATGCGTACATATCATATCGAATATTACAACTGGGGAAAATTACTCTGCCTCCTTGGCTCCGACTGCAACAAGCTGGTATATTCGAGATACAATCTCGAAGACAGGTATTGCAATCTCTGCTGGAAAGATCAGGGGTGCACTGGGCCAGGGTGTAGAGTGTCTGCGACGGTGTGAAATTAGCTTGTTTTGTAGCAAATTTCTCACCAGGAGTGACATCATTTGCTGCTTCAGTTACTACTTGGTCCATCGTAGCCGCCAATAAGTCTTCAAAACTATCTACTTGATCAGTACTTACATTCTGGTTACTCGGAATCAGTAGCCGGATATTAAGTTGATCGGCACCCTTGTTGAATATGGATTCATTCGAGTACCTCAACATGCATTCATCATAATAGATCATTGCCCTTTTCTCCTTGGGACAACTTCGCAAGATTTCAGCGCTAGCATTTCTCACACAATCTTGACAGACGTCCGTATTAACATCACCTCTACATCTGTGTCAGGAGGGCCGTTACCCACTTGAAAGCCAAAGAACCCATCTTCCCTGTCGCTGTTGGAGGATAAATTTTGAAGAAATTCATTCAAGTTGGCGCTGTATGTGCTGTTGGGATCGTATATAATAGTTGGATCCTGGCAGGAGTGGTTTAGAAAATTCAAGGAGCTAACTGTAGTCAGCAGGCAAAACAAGAAAAGATAACCAGAAATCTTGAAGAAGGCGGACATGCTTAAAGATCTTGCTCTGTTGATCCGTTAATTTTATCAAAAACAGAGAAGCATATAAGATAATCTTTGGTGAAAGGAGTGGCGGAAGGCTTGCGCGGTACCAGTCAACGGAAGGTAGTCACTGTCGGTGTTGAAATTAAGCAAAAGGAGTTGGGACACAGATAAGGTATTGAAGGGGACAGGAGTGAAGGTACTGTTGATTTGATTTTCAATGATTTCTATAGACTTTTCCAACTCTTGACTTTTATGGAAAATGCTAGTCATAATTGTTAGAAGCTTCCAATGAAATTTGGCTTCATCAAAAGGGGAGCCATTTTAAAATTTTTATAAATATCAAAATCCTGCTAGTTGCGTGCGAGAATTAAACCTAATTCTGGTAGAAAGAACTCAAATTCTCTTCATGTTTTCTTCAAATTTGTCATACAGTAAGTTTTCAGGTTACCGAACTCTACCATATTATACTAAGCCTAGGAGCCAGATGTTAAATACACAAGTTGTGTAGTTCTAAAAAGGGGAGGCTTGTAATAGGATGGGACATGTTTCAAGTGGTGTGTTGTAAGGTTTAAACTTCAAAGTATGTGCTCATCATATATTTCAATATATCTAGTTGAAAAGTATAATGTTTGACAATTTATATAATCTATATGAAGTAGGAGCTAGTGAAAAACAACATTGAACATCACAAGTGATGCAAGCATGTGAAGGGACTTTATTCTAATGTTATTTTATTTATTTTGATTGAAAATGCATCTGTAGAATGATCGCCAATCTAAGTAACCAGATGCCATGCAACCCAAACTCTGAAATCAGCCCCTAATAACCATCTTCTTTAAGCCAAACCGACTCAAAGCGAAAACTGTACCATCCCCCAGAGCCGTGTGCATTTAGTCTCTATAGAAAAGTTGATCGTACCATAATGTTAGAAGAAATAGACCGTTTATTGGTCCTAGTGGTCCTAGGAAACATAGGACCATCAAAAAGCAAAAGGGTTAAGAGACAAGCCAATAAAAAATCGTTAAAAAGATCAATAATTCGGCCTTCGGAGAATCCCCCTTGCTTTTTATCATTTATCAGTCTCACTGAAATCGCATGCTACAAGCCAAATAGATAGAAAGGGAACACTCTTTAGTCGGCTTACCAATTCCCGGGAAACAAACTTTTCTTCTGATTACCAATGGACTGTATGATTTAATTGAAAAAATATATGGTACTCTAATAGGATATTCCAACAAATCAACAGCTGACACGTGAAATTGAGGGTCCCAAAAATCATGCCGAGGAACTCACGTGCACACCTCTGCACGAAGTCTAAAAATAACAAAGATGTCGGAATTTCTAAAGAAGTCCTACACACCTCCTGCCCTTTTTCAAACATTTGGCCACGATTTTTTATTTTTTTCCTGTCTTCTCGATTACTATTATTATTTGTCTATATACACCTAAAATTTTTGCCAACTGAGGCATCTTGTCACCACCAAATGAAAGAAAAAAAATGTAAAGAAAAGAGGGGGTCCAAAAAAAAAAAAGAAAAAAGTAAAAATCCCTCCATTTCAAAATATATAGTCTTATTTTTCATTTTGAGTTGCTTCCAATATATAGTTCCATTCCTAATTTAAAGAGATTTTTTTGCTCTTCTATCAAAATAACCTTATTAAATATGTCTTGGTGAGCATCTTTAATACAAAGTCAAAATAGAATGTTTTAGGTTATGAAAGAGATAGAGGAAAAAACAGAGAGAATTTGAGTGGAAAGAAAGAGAAAAATGAAGGAAAAAAGAGGGAAATTCAAAAAGATGAGATAGATAGAGACAAATTCAAAAAAATAAAATAAAATAATAGTGGGGAGGGTGAAGATAGATGTAGATATATGACATTGCACTTCATATGATGAAGAAAAAATGAAGAAAAAATAGGGTAAAAGAAATTAAAGTGATTAAAAGAGAAAGAAAATTAAAAGAGGAAATATATGAGACCTATCAATTTTTTGTGTGTATCTTTCATGTTGAATTTTGAGATAAGACATTCTACTTGACTTTGCATTGGAGAAACTCAGATAGACTTGCTCCTAATTTCACCGGAATTAATAAAAATTCAATTAGTGTTCTTGGAAAAGTAAAATCCAATAGTATTCCCGATATACCCCTTAATGTACTAATTAGTTTATGTTAATAATATTATTTCGTAGATAATGATGTATATTAAACAAGAGCATATGAGAAAATTATGATTCCAACTACTTTTTAATTAAAAAAATGACTTATAACTTGACCGGATGAAAAACGAAAATAATCCGATCTTAAAGGGGACAGAGGAAGTAATAACTATTAGTTTCATTAAATAAAGGCATATTGAAAAATCACTTGTAGGATTTGCTTTGCCAATAAATTGGGAAAAGCATACATCAACAATGGAGTAGTTCTCCTCAAAACGACACTTAGGCGACAATTTTGACCAATTAAATTGGGGTTTGACATATATTGCTGATTATAGAGATATGAGTTCATCAAGCTAAGCTTGAGGAAAACTGGAAAAGTCAGGAGCTGGAAAAGTCTTTGTAACAAACAGTGCTCTTAGTCCTATCTCAATCAAATACATCTCAGTGCCATTTTCTTTGCTTCCACACCGACAATGACTGGCACATATGTGAACTTTTCTGCAACCACTGCTTTAAGAATTCAGAACCAATTATCTTATATAAGATTATTATGCATCTCTTTTCTTGACAAAATTAACTGATCAGCACGCCAAGATCGTTGAAGCATGTTTACAGCCTTCAAGGTTTTTTGTGATCTTTTCTTGTTTTGCCTACTGCCCTTTTTGTTTAGCCCGACAACAGTTAGCTCCGTAAATTATCTACATCATTACTGCTCAAATTCAACTGTATACAATCCAAACAGCACCTACAGGGCCAACTTGAATAAACTTTTCCTCAACTTATCCTCCAACAGCAACCGAGAAAATGGGTATTATAGCTCGGAAGTTGGCCGCAGCCCAGACGGCGTTTACGGCCTCTTCCTGTGTAGAGGTGACGTTAATACCACCGTCTGTCAACAGTGTGTGACAAATGCTACCTCTGAGATCTTGCAACGTTGTCCTGAGGAGAAAAAGGCGACTATCTTTTATGATGAATGCATGTTACGGTACTCGAATGAGTCCATATTCAATAGAGTCGATAAATCTGTCCGTTTGATCTTGTACAACACAGGGAACGTCACTGATCAGCTAGACAGGTTCAAACAGTTATTGACCAGTACGATGAGTGAAGTAGCAACAGGAGCAGCAAATGATGTCACTCCTGGTAAGAAATTGGCTACCAAAGTAGCTAATTTCACAGCATTTCAAACACTCTACACCCTGGCACAGTGCACCCCTGATCTTTCTAGCAATGACTGCTACAACTGCCTTCAAGTTTGTATCCGGAATTTATCACTATGTTGCGGTAAGGCGCAAGGAGGAAGAGTTCTTTTCCCCAGTTGTAATATTCGGTACGAGATGTACCCATTTTATGATCTTCGAGACCCCTGCACCCGCACCCTTACCGCCACCACCTCTATCCCATCAAGGTAACTAAATAAAAATAGATCTATTTTATTTATAGACTTATCTGTACAAATCGACTTGTCTTTGAAAAAGCATACGAGCCTATAAAATTGAGATCGATGGAGTAATAGATTTCCAAGGTAAAAGTCTGTACTTATTATATTCTTGTGTTTTGGAAGCAGGAAATGGAGGGATCTCAAGGCACGTTATTATAGCAATCGTGGTTCCAATTTCAGTTTGCTTGGTGCTTTTCTTCATTGGCTGTTTTGTCTTGACTAGAAGAAAAATGAAGACAAATTATGATTCCGTCCACGGGGGAAAAGGTAAACGACATATGTATATTTTCTAGTAAACCAATGGTCATGGAACTTCAATTCGTCTTTTTTTTTTTTTTTTTTTGGGTCTGCTGCCTCCTCCTTTCGACTCTAAATATGGACCCATTTGATGTTTCCTCTGTGTAGATGGAGCAAATGACATTACTACTCGGCTTGCTACCAAGAACTGACAAAATCAGTTAAGGTGCAAGTGTTTACAAGGTAATTTAAACAAATAGTACACAACATTTGACTGTTATTTTTAAAAAAAAAAATACAGAATATTTTTCCGAATTTAAGAATATAAAAGTGAGCTTTTCTTAAATATGTGATAAAAATGACATTATTTTTGGAATTTGAAAAAATATGCATATAGTTGTCAAATTGAAGTTCTCAACATAAATTTTAATACTAATTAACAAATGACATTATTTTTTTTCGATCGGACAAATGTCATTATTTTAAATGATGTATTTTTTTGCCCCCAGCAAGGGAAGCTACATAAAGACTTAGTGCAAGTTGTGCTACAATCGTTGGATGCTCAAGTTTTCTGGTAGGAAACTCGAGTTCGAACTACAAACATCCTTTCCCTAAATTCTCTACCCCCCATCTCTCCCCTGCATGTATAAAAAATTAAGAAAAAAAGGGTAAAGAAGAGGAGGTACATTTTTATTTGCTAAATATATGGACTGTTATATAACTTTTTTATGTCAAGAGTTACAAATCGTAAAGAATTAAAGATATATTGATTTGATTGCGTGGACAAAAAACTCGAGCGCAACCGGGCTGCTTAAACTCACCCAAACTGGCAAGGTCTTGTCCAGGTATTGTAAGGAATATTTTGGGGTTCGGGTACCCAAACCCAAAAACAAACGAGTATGTTTGAGCAGTTTTTGGGTTTGGTTTTGAAGCGCCAAAAGCCCCCCAAAAAAAGAGAACATAGAATTTCATTTCTTTTCCGCTGCTGGATTTATATATGTTATGGTCTAACCTTGATTTATTATCTGACTTTCTCAGCTACTCTCCTCTTTGAATCTTGGCCAAATTTGTGACCTCCATCACCAACCATGTTATAAAGCCTCCGTTCTTTTCTAAAACCAACAAGCTTCTTGAACTTGTACTTGCAAATCGATGCTTTGTCGCGATGGAAGCAGTGCAGGAATTTGACACGAGTGATTTTTTTCCCCATTTAGGCATTTATATATAGACATGCGTTAGATATGCGAACAAAACCTGAAGTGTTTTTCGAGCCTGAACAGGGGCCAAACCCGCGGAATGGGTTTGCCATTTTCCAGACCAAACCTGAGCCTCAATTGAAATATTTGGTCCAATTGTGGTCATTCCACTAGCTGAGCGAAAAGCCTGGACGTCCTAAGATTACCGTTTATCAAACTTTTTTTTGTAGTGAAGTTTGTTTTTGTTTGAATTTTATAAATATTTCAAAAGAATATTATACTTCCTCAAAAAAAAAAAAAAGAAAAAAGAAAAAATGCAACGTTATACTAATTTAAAATATACTATATTATATTATATATATAAACATATATTTTTTTTTACAAAGCGAAAGAGAAGATACGATAGGAGAAGGGCATGTGTAGTTCAAACTCGAGAGCTCCTACCATAAAAGATCGGAAGAGCATTTAACCACAACAGAACTTGTTTAAACCAATATATATATATATATATATATATTAGTATGTTAATTATTTGCAATGATAAGGATTCTGTTATTTCAATTTAATATATATTATTATTATCTATAGAAACTTTTGTGCATGGCACAGGATATACTTTTTTTTTCTTTTTAATAGGAGTATAGTTATAATTTGTATTGTATTTTAACCGTACAAATGCGCCCCGTACAAAAAAAAAGTGCAAATGTGTATAAATATAAGTGCTAATTAATGAGTCTGACTATTGAAACAGATAGGATTCTGACTTTAGAGCCACATGTCCAATAACATAATGCCAACTCTCCTATGTTATTTGATTTAAGGTCAAATCACTATCTCCATTCCCTGTCATCTCCAAATTGTACCTAGAGGTGTCAAAATAGACGGGCCGCTCCAGCCTGCGGGAAAAGCCCAGAACCGCTGGCTGGCCTGAAACTGGCTGGTCTGTGGCTCAAGCCGCTACAAGTGGCCCACCGGACGAGCCGATTCAAGGCTTCCGGGCCCCCAGTTAACCTGCTAGCCCGATAATAAGACAAATAAAAAAATAATTAAATTAAAAAAGTTTTGACAGCGAGCCAACTGCTCCCTGCCATAAAAATGCCTTTGCAAAAGGCTTGCCTTAAAAATGGCAGCAACATGTAGCAGCTGCTGCAGGCAGCGCCAAAGTCAAAGGGCCACTTTTAGGCTTTTTGTCAAAAAGTGGCCCTTTTATCTATTTTTTTATGTTTTTTTGTATTCTATATATATATATTTTTTTGGTATTATTATGTCATTTCTTTTTTTAAATTTATGTAAATAATATTCAAAATTTATTATTAAAAATTTTATTTTTATCTTGTTATATATTTACCTTTTAATTAGAATTTAAAAATTTAAAAAGCTAGTGACATATCTTAAAAATGTGACCAAAAATAAGAGGAAAAAATAAAAGGAACAAGTGACCCATGCCGGTTGGGTCAACTCATGACCCACATAGGCCAGTCTACATGGGCTACGAGGGTGGACTAGGCCATAGGCCAAGAAATCCACGCTCCGTCCGCACATTTTAACACCTCTAACTGTACCCCCAAAAAAATGCCATCGATCTCAATTTTTTAATCAATAAATTCAGAGTCCTGAAGTACGCCATTCATTACCCCTATTCAAGTGGCCAACTGGGCAACTAGGCTTAGAAAACGCAAAGCACCCACCATTGAAGGGATCCACCGTGCGATCAAATAATGAAAAGTACAAAGTGGCAGAGAGATCTATAAAGCCTTTGCAAGAGATTTCTCTATCTCGGATATAATTCAGTAATCGACACTTCATTTCTAAAGAAGGCAGTCGTGTTTGATGTGGATTTGTCCGGATCTTGTAGTTTGGGCACATCCTGTGTTTTGCTTCGAAGGAAAAACGCAAGTTGACGTGTTACAGCAAGAGTGGCAGAAAAAGTATTCAACGTCAAGTGAATTGACACCATCATTGGTCTTTCATCAATGTCTTCTTGAACATACAATAAACCAATCTGTATGGATTGAATTATTTCATTCCTGGCGAACGAGTTACGCAATGTTGGATCCATCAGTTCCAATAGCCTGTTGTCTTTCCAAAGCCTCCAAGCCTACATGCATGTCAATAGTCAACCAAATTCTTAGTATTAAATCCTAATAACCCACAATCTGTATGCATGTCTCATTAAACTTCACATCTCTGCTACATATAAGTTTAAAGCCTCTTTCACCTATAACCCACAATCTATAACCCTTCACTCCCTCACGATAGCCCAACATGACACATTTAGTAGCCCTATGGTCCAACTTGCCTTCAACTTGGTGTGCAAAAGCGGCACAACCAAATACTCTAAGATGTGACAAATCTAGAGGCTTACCAGTCCATAATTCTTCCGGAGTTTTGAAGTTAACAGCGCTGGAAGGAGACCTATTTATCAAATAGGCAGCAGTACACAAGGCTTCACCCCAAAAGCCTTTAGACAACCCTGAGCTGATCAACAAGCACCTGACCTTATCGATCAAGGTCCTATTCATCCTCTCAGTCACCCCATTTTGCTGTGGGGTGCTTCTCACAGACCTATGTCTCCCAATACCCTTACCCTTGCAGAATTTATCAAATTCAAAGTTGCAAAACTCTAGTCCATTGTCAGTTCTAAGAGTTTTCACACTTATACCCATTTGGTTATCAACTAAGGCAAGCAATGACTTGAATTTGCTGAAAGTGTCAGATTTGGATTTAAGGATATACAGCCAAACTTTCCTCGAGTGGTCATCAACAATGGACAGAAAAAATCTATTTCCCCCAAATGTAGGATGTTTTTCTGGTCCCCACAAATCAGTATGAATGTAATCAAGAGGGCGTTTAGTGCAGTGCTCACCAATCCTAAAGCTAACTCGGTGTGACTTTCCTAGAACACACGTCTCACAAAAGCTCAAAGGTGTAGCACTATCTTTCCCCAACAACTTCTGGTCACTAAGACATTTTAACCCCCTATTCCCAATGTGTCCCATCCTTCTATGCCAAAGGTCTGACTTATCCTCAACAATTGAAGACAAAGTGACTTTCTACTCTCTAAGGCTTCACCTTGAAGGACATACAACCCAATTTTCCTTGGTCCTTTCATAACTACAAGAGATCCCTTGGAAACCTTAAAGATACCACTGTGATTTCCAAATTTATAGCCTTCATCCTCCAGAACAGTCATCGAAATGAGATTCCTAGCCATCTTGGGAACATGCCTGACACCCTCTATAGTCTGTGAAGTATCATCTCCCAAATAGACTTGTTTAGGCTCAACCTCCCTGTAGTTATAAAACCAAGTTTTATGTGGACACATATGAGCAGTGGCACCTGAATCTAAAATCCACTCATTGACAAAGTCAATACTACTCACATTCATAGCATGTAGGCTCTCCTAGTCACTAGAAGTGCCAGCATCAATCACTATATTGATATGCAAGTCATGAAAGGAATCAGCAACAGTAACTAGGTTTTAATCACTACCCTGCTGTACTTTTTGTTTCCCCTTGGAGTTAGGACATTCTCTCTTAAAATGCCCGAGCATATTACAATTACAGCACTTCTTATCACTCTTATCCCGAGACTTAAACCTACCCCTTGACTTTCCTCCACTCTTCTTACGACTAGAGCTAGAGTTACCTTCTCTGGACTCATACCTTCCCCGATGACCACTAAACAAGCTCTCCTCTCTCATGCTCCTTGACTCTTTCTTCACCTCCAACTCTCTAGACTTCAAAGCATTTATCACGATAGCCTGAGTCAACTTATCCCTACCATACTTGATAGCATTCCTAATATCACGATACGAATCAGGAAGAGAGTTTAAAAGAATAACAGCCAAGTCTTCATCATCAAATTTCTTTTCATTGTGGGCCAAACTCTTGACAATCTTGCTAAAATCAGCGAGGTTGGACTCAATGTCCTTTCCCGTATCCATTTTAAAACTAAAAAGTTTTTCCAGCAAGAAAATCCTGTTTGGCAACGTTTTTGTCAAAAACATCTTGTCAAGAGCTTCCCACAATTCCTTTG
>CAVNYN010262016.1:0-29211 GCA_963692815.1 Nyctanthes arbor-tristis
CCCCCCCCCCCCCCCCCCCAAAAAAAAAAAAAAAAATTAGACACATCATTATGGTCATGGGTATTGCAATTCCAAATGAATACTCGGAAACGATATCAAAGTAGATGGTTTAAATTTTAATGATGGCAAAAAGTTAAGACAGAAGAATACTTGGAAGGCTTCCTTCGTGATTACCCATCTACTTATAAGTACTCAACACACTCTAAAATTCAATATTGCATATCTACTCACCCTTTCTGTTATATTGTACATATGGATGATTAAGCTCAAATTCTTTGATCTTAGTTGAATCTTATATCAGGTCCAAAACCCATTTTTTCAGAGAATTAGAATACATAAGACGGGGAAGAAGCAAGTCAAAGAAGAGTCAGCAATTTCATCACCAAGCTAAAAAGATGTATCATCATTTATGTCTAAGGAAAAATAAAGGACAAAAAGAAGCAGATACCTCACAGCATCCTCTAGGTTAGTGTTTTCACGCACAACAAGGGGTGAAGATGTCATTAGGTCGCCAATAACCCTCCCATAAGTTTTATTGAGTAGCTTCTGAATTTCATTAAAGGTCTGTAGCGGAACAAATAATTAGAAAATGATGAAAGAATAAGCATGCATGCATGGACATTATTTAAGAAGATAATTGATAAATATTTTAATTCCGGAAACACAAAGTCATCATTATCAATCCTGTGATACATTACAGCATCCTATGCTATTTGCAAGTCGATATCTAAAATGGAAACTAAGCTATTCATTTACTTAAAGATTGATCTAGTGGACTCCCATTACAGACATTGCCATGCAGGTCTGAGGTAAAAGACAGGGATATAATCACATATGATTCATATTACAATATTCTTCAACATTGTTGTTGTCTTTGTGCGTAAAAAGTACATTAGCATAGGTGCAAGCAAATACTATGATTTCTATTATGAACAACAACAGCATTAAAAGAAAGAAAGGGGGAAAAGGAAGAAGATAGAAAGAAAGAAAGAAAAAATGCATTATGTGAAAGCACACACAGAAATAAAGAAAAAATGCATTATGTGAAGCGCACACAGAAACAAAGAAAAAATGCATTATGTGAAGCACATACAGAAACTGGTCTGCTATGCAGATTTTCAGGATAAAATATCTGATACCGAAATTCATCACGACAAAAATTTAGCACAGTGCTTATCAACTCTTTATGTGTAGAGAAATCTGATGTGGAACAATCAATTTTCACATACTTTCCAAGAACTGTCAACATCAGGAAACATGTTTGTATCAAGCTGACCACCACCTGAATACCAAAGACATGGAAATACAATAAAATTAAACTCACCACTCAGGTAAGCAAGTGAACCAGTCAAGTTCATATAACACGGAGAAAGTAAAAGGAATCTAACAAGCAAAATAAAATTCAGTGAGACTGTTATCATATATTTAACATGATTATAATCCAATATTTGCAAGAGGAGGTAATGCCTTGTTGATCAAGATTATAAGCCACGAAAAACTGTCATTTCTCTCTCCAAGAAGACCGAAAAAGAGTAGTACTGATATTCTGACTCCATATAGTGAATGCCCTCGTTTATTGTTTTGAAGTTTTGGAGAGAAATGTGGTAAAAATTAGTCATCTCTATTACCAAAACTAAACTTTCAGACACACAAATATGGTTTTCCCACCAAAAAAAAAAATGTCTGCCTATTTTCACAAGGACCTTTTATCCCAAAGCCATGGTAGCTAACCCTGTATCACGTTCAAATGATGTAAACAGGTAATACTGGAAATCCTTGGCCCTAAAAGAAAAACACCTCATATTAATAACCCAAGTTCCATGCTATTCTCAACAAGTAAAATGCAACACCGTGCACATAGCAAAAAGGACCAAGAGTAAGAGATGTCATTACACATTTTAACTTTTCAGAACTACAGTGATACCTGAGATGGAATCAAGTGCCAATAAATCGTAGTCAGAAACAACACCAACCTGTAGCACATACTTTTAGTTAGTCCATATTTTGGGAGAGAATTTTTCTGAAGCTTGAACTGCTTTAATTATAAATCTAATTCAACTAAAGTACTAACATAACTGCTTTAGCTTGCAGCTTCTGCTATTTCATACTTTTTCTGTTAACTTAATTCTATTGTATATTCAGTAATTCTAAGGTTAACCTCTTTTTTCTTTTCTTTTCCTATATAAAAAATTGATCCTTTTACAGTTGATGATTATAATATATCCAACCTTTAAGGATCAAAAATTTCCAACAAGTCACTCCACATCCAAAGATAACATTTTTATGTGCTGAATAATCAATATTTTAACAAAAACACTTTAAATTCATCAGCCATAATTGAATCCATCTATTATAACATAAAAAAATTCAGAAAATATATATGTGCAGCTTCTCTAAGGTAATAGTCAAAGGGAAGGATATAGAGGCTTACCAAATTCCAGTCATCATCAATCACAGGAAACCCAGTAATTCTTTTCTCAACCAGAATTTCCAATGCTGTACATAGAAAAGAATTTCTGAAATATGGAATAGGTATTTAAAAAAAGGTATGTATACAGTTAGTACAACGACTTCAAGAGAAGTGAAGACCTTCATCAACAGACGTTGTAGGTTTTACAACATGCAACCTCTCTTTTCTTGTCATAAAATCACCAACGTTGTACGTTTTCTCACGATGCTGTAAATCAACATGCATACATTAAAAAGGAATAATAAGGTCACAATTACATAGGTTAATTCTTAAGGGCAAACCACCGCCTTAGCAAAAAATGGACTTCTTGGAAGTACGGAATTCTGCAGCTCTCTTTTTCTCTTTAGTCAACTAAATGAGATAGTTATTAATGAAGTCAACTATATCGATCATACAATCTCCATCGTCCAAGTTTGTTCAACCAGCGAACATTAATTTAACTCTTAGCTAACCTAATACTATGAGACACGCGAATGAAACCTAAGAAGTCCTACTTGATCAGTTAACAAGCAAAGAATGAAACCTGGGCCAACTACATGAAATTGGTTTAGGTTGGAAGTAATTTCTTTGCCATATTTGTTGCATATTTCATACTTACAAGTATTATGTGATAAAGCAAGCTCAAAATGCTTGTTCTCAACTAATCTTGAACTCACTTGAATACTATTAAAAATTAAGCCACTAGCATTGCTTTCATCAATTCATGCTGATTTTAAAGTAATAAAACCATCTTCGGATCTTCTCAACTCTGTACGACAATTAATACGTTATGTACAGGGCAGAGCACGTCTTTATCTTTTTCTCCTCTTTATCTTTGGCAAATGGCACAAGGATGAGTAACCGTCCCTTACGAAAATATGGAAAAACATACATACAGAGCTGACGTGAACTTACGGGCACGGAATTGGTGGTGTCAGCGGTAGCCGAGCCTGAAGATCGAAGCGCCGCCATCCGTCGTCGGAGAGAACTGAAATTAACAATGACATTGAGATGCTTTGAAGATGGTGGCCGATTATAGTGCGTGAGAGTACAAGGCAAACTCTGGTTATGGGTAGTGGAAATTACGCCTGAACGTGGAAAAACGGTTTGAAAATTCGCAAAAAGAATCGAATCCATCAGACTTGCGATGGAGTAAAACGGGAAAAAATTCAGAACTGAGACAATGAATTTAACAGCAGAAATATCTGTAGCCTTTGTTGAATTTAAATTATATACGTTGAGTGAGAGAATAAAATTATAAAAGCGCAACGGCGGCTTTCTCTGTTTCAGGAAAGCGCCGCTCTAAACGGGGTGGGAAATTATTCTTTAGCGCGTCTTTTAGTGGGAGAAATTGTGGTTCGAAATGAAACACGGATAAGTAACACAACAACACTTTGAAATATCTTCGAAAAAAATCTAAATTGAGCATTCTTTGCTCAAACTAGTGACTCATTAACAAGTCAATGAATTTGCTGTTACGTTTATCGGTTGACCTGGTGATTAAAATGATCAAAGTTTTGAGTTTTGACTGTTCGAGTTAATAAGTTTCACTCTAATTTTTTAGTGATGATTAAACATATCAAGTTAATTGTTTAGTTTTGATCACCTATTCCATGTGAGTAGATTAAAGTCTACCATCTCTTACATGGCATGTCATGTGGCATTCTATGTAGGAGGGGATGGGTAGATTAAAGTCTACCCCCTCCTATATGGCATGTCACATGGCATGCCATGTAAGAGGGGTAGATTTTAATCTACCCACATAGAGTAGGTGATCAAAACTAGTTAATTGTTTACGGATATTTTTTTAATTGAATATATTCAGTTAGTCAATTGTTTAGAATATTGACTTGAAGTGATACAATAATAGTGTTTGAAATTGTTTGAGGTTTGAAACAAATATTGCAAAAATCTACTGCGGCTTAAGGTCATGGAGAAGTTACGCTTGTTATGGCCACAACTTTTCGTGATGCCATTGCTTAGAACGAATATCCAAAAGATAGTTTAATTTGCAAGGAGTAGGTTAAGAATACACCGAGACACAAAATAAATGATTACATAATGAGGTTAAACTATTATTATTATCATCATCATCATCTATTAATTAAACGCGACATGATTTGTAATATAGAAAAAGCAAGTGCATGTCAAGTATACATTAATTGGATTATTATAAGTGTTATAGCGTCTACAGAGTGTGCATATATATATATATATATAATTGTACTTTATACCAATGTCCGCAATCGTCAAGAGTTCATACAACAAACACAATGTTTGAATACCATCTAAAAATACCTCGAATCTATCAATCAATTTAAATTTAGGTTAATTTCACAAATCGTCTACAACCTTTGAGTTAAGAACCAGTTTCGTCTCCAACCTTTTTAAAAGCACCCCACAGCCCCCAACCTTTCATAAATGCACACAAATCGTCCCTGTAGATGATTTCTATCCAAAAGTGTCGTTAAGTATGAGTTTGCTCTCTACACGATTTTTAGGCTAAAAGGCATGAATGGAAAATCAAAAAATTAACTTTTCCTTCCCTTCAATTTTCAGCAGTAGATTTCTTATATATAAACTAATTCCCTCTACAAAAATATATCTTATATTAGAATACTTGTCTGACAATGGCATGAAAGAGCAAGAAGAAGAGAAGCAGAAGAGCCGCCACCAACCGGTAAAAAATAGGTAGACATGGCATGAAAATTTCATGCCGAAATTGTGGCGACGTCGGACACAAGAAGAGAGGCTGCAAGCGACCCAAGAATGGGGCTGGGAGTAGTGGAGAGATCGGAAGAGCACCAAAAGCCATAGCAAAGGAAAATCTTGAGTTTGGCACTATCGACTTCCATTTTGTTGCTGCTTAGGCACCACTGCATAGTATAGGAATATAGCTTGAGTCTAGGATGTTGGTTTTGTACATTCAATCTGTTATTTTGGATATTTACTATGGTAGTGGTTTTTGTACACTTGCTTTTGTTCTTTTGGATAATTGCCCAGGCATTTGGTGTGTAAATTCATGAAACTTAAGTGATATTAGCTTTGATAACCATAGGATGCTGTGGATTTGTGTATTCTTCTGCTGACTATGAAGGCTTATTGAACCATATAGTCGTTGTGTATGATTGAAATGTAGCGTGGCCTTAATCTTGAGTTTTTGGATCTTTACTATGGTTGTTTTAGATCTACTTAACGCAGGAAAATACTTCAGTGGTAGGTGTTACTCGCATCCCTAACCTTTGAAAGGTTTGGCAGTAAAGGTCCCCAACCTTTTAAAGGTTTCGCACCATTCGTTCTCAACGTTTCATTTCTGTTTTACGTTTCATCCTTAACATTTACTTGGTTTCTAGATGCCCTCCCAAACTCATTCTCTCCACAGAAGACACAAACGCAACATTCATTTCATAGCAAAACATGGAATGTTGGATTACATTTAGCAATGTTTCGAAACACATCATCGTACATAGGATTCGTTATTAGCATGTGAGTTCTAAAAAAATACTTCCAAATCAGAAACAAGCCGATCACTGTCAAGACTAGAGAATGTCTACGTCTCTGCTCGAGTTGAACCATATTATGCTCTATTATGCTCTAACTTTCTTATGCTAGTCTCCAATCTCAAATTCTCCGCTTCCAAATCTTGGATCTATACTTCAAGATTGCGCATCTTTATTAGTAAAGCCGGAATCGCTTATTTTGAACGTTCACACATGGGTAGGTCATACCATAAGAAGTAGCGTCAACTCATTTCCTATGAAATTTCACAGTCAAATCAACAACAAATTCATATGCAGATTTAGGGAAAGAAGAAACCCACTACCGAAATTAAGAAGAAACTCATTACCAAATGTTCACAACCGATGAATCTTCTTCCTGGGTTTGTATTGGTCCATGATGTCTGCAGTGTCATTCTTCCTCCACACCTACTAACTCTCTCTTCCTCCATTGTCAAACAAGTATTCTAATATAGGATACATTTTTGTAGAGGGAATGGGTTAATATATATATGTAATCTACTACTGAAAATTGGAGGTAAGAAAAAGGTAATTTTCTGATTTTCCATTCATGCCCTTTAGCCTAAAAATTGCGTGGCGGGAAAACTCACACCTAACGGCACTTTTGGACGGAAATCATCTACGAGGACGATTTGTGTGCATTTATGAAAGGTTGGAGGGCTGTGGACTGTTTTAAAAAAGGTTGAGGACGAAAACGGTTCTTAACCCAAAGGTTGAGGACGATTTGTGAAATTAACCCTTTAAATTTTAATTTTTGGACACATGACAACATCACATTTAACCACATATTTGATTTGACTTAAACTTTTACATCATTTAATCATTACCTCCACATGGTACAATTACATCTCGACATTTATATAGAATTTAAATTTTAAATCTATTTAAAAACCCATTCATTTTTAAATCATTACTAAACAAACCTAAAGACGAAATATTGAAATATCTTTGGACTATCTTAACATAAATGAAAAAGTTTAAGGGCTAAATTAGGAAAATAGGAAAGAAAAGGTATCAATCGGGAAAAAGATCTCAACGAGGATTCATCGACTTTGCCCTCAAAAAGCCAACTGCCTGGGACCCATCATATTTGACAGCAAATGCTGGACTTGCTGCGCTTAATCCGACGGCTATTCTTTGCCACATAGATAATCTACGGTTCTGAGAGTGTACACGTAACCTCCAACTCTCTCCGCAGGCCGTCTAAATTGTGCTCCAAAATCTCCGATTTCCGTAGTGCGCAGTTCGAAGCTGCGCTCCTATATTTTACTCCCATCTCTCTCCGTCTCTGCCGGTGTCGCCGCCGTCGTCGCCGGCGGTGATCTTCTCTACCTCCGTCGGATATCCGACCTATCCATCCTTCCCTCTCCTCCTTTCTTTATCCAAAATTCAAAAAAAGAAAAAAGTTGCAAATTTCAAAAAAAATTCAGAATCCGTACAATCTGATTTCAATCAATTTTCAGTTTGCATTCAGTTATATTCTGTTTACGTATCATTTCTTTTGATTTGATTGAAAATAAGAAGAGGAGAGGGAAGTGATAAGAAAAAATATTTAAAAAAAAAAAGAAGAAATTATTCGGAAAAATAAAAAAAGTTATCTTTTTTCGGGGGTTTTTTGAACTGAAATGGCGACGCAGGTTCAGATGCAGCCTCAGGTGCAGGGAATGAACGCGCCGGTTACCGGAGGCGCTCAGTTTGTGACGTCACTGTATGTGGGTGACCTCGACGTCAACGTGACGGATTCACAAGTCTATGATCTGTTTTCGCAGGTGGGAGATGTGGTGTCGGTTAGGGTCTGCAGGGACCTTGCTAGCCGGCGGTCCCTCGGTTATGGTTATGTCAACTACGGAAATCCTCAAGATGGTTCGTATTCTTGATTTCATTTCCAGTTCCAATAAATTAATTAATTTCTGCCGTTCTTAATGCTTAACGTAGTGTATGATTTTAGTAGATAAATTGCTAATTGCTGCTTAATATTGTTATATATCCAAACGCGCAACAGGAAACAAGCCTTGACAGATCATTTATTCTCATGATAGATGTTTAAAACTATATAATATTAACTCTGTTGTGTAGGAATTTATGTCTAATGATGTAAACTGCAAAGTTGGTTTGCTGATATTTGATTGTTATAGTTGTTAGGAAATATGAAGAAAACTTTCCTAACTTGTTATGGAGTATGGAGTTGGAACTTTAATTTTTTCCCCCCTCTCTTCCCCTTTTCTTTAACGTTCATGACAGCGGAGAGAGCCTTGGAGGAGCTAAACTTCACTCCTCTCAATGGAAAACCTCTTAGGGTAATGTACTCTCTCCGAGATCCCAGTCTCCGGCGAAGCGGTGCTGGAAACATATTTATCAAGGTACTCATTGTGCATTTTTTCTTCTTTTTGTTCCTTATTTATTTTGGAGGATTCTTTCTTTTAGGCATTTTCTATAGTTCTCTTAATTGGTTTTGGTACATTTGCTATTGGCAGAATCTGGACAAGGAAATCGATCACAAAGCATTATACGAAACATTTTCCTCATTTGGCAGTGTTATATCATGCAAAGTAGCAACCGATGCTTCTGGTCAGTCAAAGGGCTATGGTTTTGTGCAGTACAGCAGTGAGGATGCTGCCCAGAAAGCTATAGAGAAGTTAAATGGTATGCTATTGAATGGAAAACAAGTTTATGTTGGACCTTTTGTTCGAAAACAAGAAAGAGAGATACCATCAGTCTGACAAAATTTACAAATGTGTTTGTGAAAAATATATCTGAATCAACAACTGAAGAAGATCTGAAGAACGTATTTGGGGAATTTGGATCAATCACAAGTGTTGTGGTGATGAGAAATGAAGATAGAAGCTCGAAATGTTTTGGATTTGTCAACTTTGAGAAGAGATGATGCTGCTAGATCTGTTGAGTTGATCAATGGTAACAAGTTTGATAACAAGGAATGGTACGTTGGGAGAGCCCAAAAGAAATCAGAGAGGGAGCTAGAATTGAATCTTGCAATTTGAGCAGAGTGTGAAGGAAGCAGCTGATAAAACACAAGGTTCAAACCTATATGTCAAAAATCTGGATGACAGCATTGGTGATGATGAGCTTAAAGAAGTGTTCTCTCCATTTGGTTCAGTAACGTCATGCAAGGTGGGTAGATGGTCTCGGCTGTTAATGTTGTTGATAATTTGATAATGTTAATGTGCTACAGCATACAATGTTTGTACTGATCTTATTCTCATATGCAGGTTATGCGAGATCCCAAAGGAATAAGCAGAGGATCAGGTTTTGTTGCATTCTCATCACCTCAAGAGGCTTCTAGAGCTGTAAGTTTCTTTCTTTTGGGGTATTCAACTTATAAAACTTCGTTGTGTTAAAATAATATAAGTCAAGAATTATTTGTTTGTTTTTCTAGCTCTTGGAAATGAATGGCAAGATGATTGCTAGCAAACCTCTATATGTTGCTGTTGCTCAAAGGAAAGAAGATAGACGAGCAAGGTTACAGGTATTCCCCTTGTGTCGTTTCACATTCAATCTGTTATGCCACAACCTATTCATGAGAAAATTGAGGAGGGTGAAAAAGAAAAGAAAAAGAAGGGAAAGAAAAGGAATCGAAGGGGATAAATACAGCTTTTGTTTATTCATTCGTCATTTTTTTCTCCAATCATTTTATCCAGGCTCAGTTTTCTCAAGTACGGCCAATTACTATGGCTCCTACAGTCACTCCTAGAATGCCAATGTATGCTCCTGGTGGTCCTGGTTTGGGACAACAAATATTCTATGGGCAACCTCCACCCGCCATGATCTCCTTCACAAGTAATCTCCATATTGCTTTTTCTGTTAGTAACTTCGGGTGCAAGATGATTTTGATATTCGCGAGTGCTAGATAATTTGGTCCTCTATATTTTCGTGAAATTGATACTTGGCTTTTGCTAAACATTCTTGAAGGTGAATCAAATTGAAACTTACTTTGACTGCAGTACTGCTGACTGTGAATCTCCCCACCTTAATTTTCATAACCTGGGCATTAATATATGTGGACAACAAAATTTTATGTTTCAAATGTTATGTCATAATTTTCGTTTGTATACTAGGCAAATGCAAGGAAAAAGAAGGAAAATAATGGTAAATTAATAGAAACTCAGTTTTTGGTCATTATATAGCTTCTCAAGCCGTTGGAGATTTGATGGATGAGCACATGAATAGAAATATGCCCATCAAAATTTTCTTTTCATTTGCGTTACTTGATTTAGGGTTCCTTGTTTTCTGAGAGAAGATATTTCACTTCTACAAAGCCTTGGCCCCTGTGCTAATCCTGAAGTTTCAGGAATCCATTTATTGCCACAAGGGTATCCTTTACCAGGAATAATTTATCATCATCTGTGGAACTCTTGTCATCTACCAATCTGAGGAGGATAGGTGCTTGATAAATTTGATTAATAAAATTAAAAAGTTACGCGGACGACATTTCGCCTGAAGCTCTTTTTAGTACAGATGTTTCCTTAAAAATTTTGACAAATGAAGATTGAGGGGATTGAGGCAACTGGGAAGTGAAAAGATTTTATAAGAAATTGTTGGAGAATAGTAACTGACAGAATGGATCAATACCAGTTCATTACTTCATTATATTGCCTTCTCCCAGCTACCAATGTGACTCCAGCACTCCACTCTATCCCATGTGTAGTGAGAACACACAGAAGGGTGAGAGGAAGAGAGGGGGTGAAGTACTTATTTGGTCACTGCACAATGGGTGCTGTAGGTCCTAATTTAGGGTTTCAGGTGCATCAAAGAGAGGAAATTTGATTACAGAACGACATTCCTTGATTCTCATTTGCATTTCATGCATAGACAAATTTCTCAGTTGAATTCGACATGTTGCTTTCTACGCCATATTCTAACCAATTTTACTTGTAGAGGATTCCCGTGACTCTAGAGACATTGGCAGTAATAGTTTTGCTTGATCTTACAGCCTGGATTTGGGTATCAACAGCAACTTGTTCCTGGTATGAGGCCTGCTGGACCTCTCATGCCAAATGTCTTTGTACCTATGGTTCAACCAGGACAGCAAGGTCCACGCCCTGGGGGTAGGCGTTCCAATAATGTTGCAGTGCAGCAGAACCCACAACCAGGACCAGTAATGCCACAGCAGGTTTGCAAAATCTTTTCTGTAGCTGCTGTTTCTTCTTGAAAACAATTCTTGAATGTTAATTCAAGCCTTTGGTACAGATCTTTCCAAGGGGACGTGCCTACCGTTTTCCTTCTGGCCATGGCATGCCTGATGTTTCCATGCAAGGTGTTGCTGGGGGCATGCTTTCTGTTCCTTATGAAATGGGTAATATCCCCTTGCGTGATATGAGATTACCTCAGCCAATTGGTGCTTTGGCATCTGCACTTGCAAATGCATCCCTTGCAGAACAGAGGACTGTAAGCTTTTTCTTCGACACCTTTATTCACATGTTCTGTTCATAGGGTTGGGATTAGACCCCTGCTCTGTATGCTATTGCATTTTTTTCTCATATTTCCACCTTTTGTTATCGATCAACTTATTGCAGCTCCTCTAGTTGCATTTCACCGTCAATCTAGATCTGCTCTACAAGAAATAATGTCTCTAGTTGCATTTCACTGTCAATCTAGATCTGCTCTACAAGAAATAATATGTGAATACTTCTCTCAGCATTCACTAGTGGGCCTTCAAAAAGTTCAATTATACTTGTGTAATAATAACATTCACTTGTTTGCTCCGTTGGTTTGACGCACGCACACATCCTTTACACAATTCAAGATCTATATCCTTTGATGGGATATTGATTGCATATAACTTGTTAGGCAAAAACATGAAAGGTATATCTTTCTTTTTACTGCATAGTTGTGACCGGCATGAATACTCATTACATATTTTGTCTGCAGATGCTGGGTGAAAATCTTTACCCATTGGTTGAACAGCTAGAGCCTGAGACTGCAGCCAAGGTAACTGGCATGCTTCTGGAAATGGACCAGACAGAAGTTCTACACTTGCTGGAGTCACCAGAAGCACTGAAGGCTAAGGTTGCAGAGGCTATGGAGGTTCTGAGGAATGTGTCTCAGCAGCAGACCGGCGGCCCAGCTGAGCAATTGGCTTCTTTGGCTTTAAACTAGTGATTTTATGCACTTCCTCACTGTGTGCTTGGTTATTTCCTGCTTTTGTTTGTTGAACTCATGTTTGTTGTTTGGTGGTATAATATTCTGTTTAATGTTTGGGGATTGGAACTTAAAACTATATTTTGAGAATATGAACTCAATAAGTAGAACATTGGATTGGTAAATCCTGAATCGCAAATTCCATTCATCTCTGCTGTCGTAACTCTGTCCATGTCGTTTCAGCCGCAGCTGGTACCTCTCCATCATTGGGTCTGTGACACATTTTAGAACTAGCATCTGAAGACAGGCAGAGAGCATGACAGCGTGAGGTAGGAATTGCTGAATATTTGTGGGGTTTTCATTGTGAGCTAGAACGAAATGATCTTTATGAATATAATTATCGGCAATCTTATTTATTACTAGCTAATTGCTGCCCAGAGGATGACCATTTAGAGGCCACAAAACTTCTTGGTGACGTCTTCTGTAAGTTTGAACAATGTGTTCCCTTACCCTGTAATAACGTGACATTGTTAATGATCAGACCACCTATGCCTCCTGTAGTCAAAATGTGATTGTTCCAGTTCAAAGCACCAACTCTTGAACCATGGCCACCTCTCAATGTTTGCAGCCGTAGGAGAAGTATAAAACAAAATGAACTAATCTTAATTGTGAAGTAAATATATCTGCAGCTTGTTTGGACACACAAATCAGCAAGCCTGTATCAAACAGAACATAGTATCAAACTATATAGATTCGAATCTAGTCCAAACCTTTAAAACTGAGATAAGAATACGTTAGAGGACCCTGTTAGAGGATACGAACCAGTCTATTAGCAGTTGAATACCACAGCTGAAGTCACGAGTTGTTCAGGCCAATGGCAATGTGCCTTCGATCTGGAGCCCATTTGACACTGGTAAGTCGTAACATGGCCATCTTCTTTTTCAGTTTAGAATTTTGACGTAGCACCCTTAGAGGCAATCCCATAGGTACACTGTTTCCAAGAGCAATGGATAAACATTGCTGCAACCCAATCTAACAGGTTCAGATAGTAATAATCCACGATATCCGGGGCATCCAAGGTCCTTTCGGAAGTCTGCAGAAATACATCAATAAAGATCCTTTCTTTTAGGAAACAAATCATGTACAAATATTAACAGAAACACCAACCTGAGGAATGTGCCGACGGGGTTTCGAGGATTTGGCCTGGTTAGCAGCAGATGCAAACCCATCAGGCATCTGCGTAGGGCTAGGAGGCATTGAACCTTTTTAATGATATCATAGAGCGTGTTTTTTCAGATTTTTATTATAGCTCTTTTTTTTTTTTCTTCTTTTTTTTTTTTGCCCCTTTTTTAATTTTTTCAGGGCGACAAGCAGAACTCTACACAGTTACAAAATAAGCAAGCAACAAACTCTGGAACAGTAACAAGCATCATATAAACAAATTATTTGGCCTCGGGCTCAAATCGAATTGGTGGCTTAAAAGAAGATAAAATAGAAAAGGATGCGATGCAGCTATTAATTTCATGACCCTCATTTTTATTTTTTTTTGCCCCTTTATCCCCACTCTGCATCAAATAATTTCTTGGCGGTACACGTTACCTCTGATTCCACTTCCAGATTTAAACAAAATATGCTATACTATGGACAAAGTCACAAATTCTAAAGCAGGAATAAACGCCACAATATTCACAAAACTTCACTGCAAGCTTAACCCGAAGTAACAACCATCCTGATCCAATCCCTTCACGCGCCGATGGGATGGCAACCATCTAAACTCATTATACATTCACGGCAGGCGGGCCTAAAAGCTGCAAATCTCACAAAAAGTACTTGCGTCTTGGTTAAGCATCTTGGCGAATAACATTCCTCTGTCTCATCCCACCTACATTTGCAGGTTCCAAATTATTCTGGATCCCAGTTTCATTATCATTCAAAATTTGAGTCCTGGATGCATTTTGACCACCCATGGAATTCTCTCCATAGTTATGGAGTCAACGACCAATCAAGTATCGGTCATCACGTATGGAATTGTGAAGGTTGGTGAACCACACGTGGAAGCGCTTGGCACAGAAGTAGAGCAAACTGAAGCCAAGGCACCCCAACCATGCAAATCGATAGACAGCTGAGTTGACGCCTAACGGGTAGCCAAATACCGGGAACACACCTCTTGCTAAAACATACGGAATACATAATGAAATAAGCAGCTTCATAATAATTGGAAACACAATCTCATGAAGCACCCAGAAACCTTGAAGCCTAGAGAAACCATCTTCTCTAACCCTTTCGAATATTACTCGCCAGCTGTCATCCACCAAAGGCATCATATGATCGAGCGTGACCTGATTAAACAAAGTTAATATGTAATATAAACGTTAAAACAAAATGTGATTCACCAAAGGCATCATATGATCGAGCATGACCTGATTAAACAAAGTTAATATGTAATATAAACGTTAAAACAAAATGTGATTGAGAAAACACTGAAAAATTATAAGCACCGTGAAGAATGATAAGTCAATACTCACCAGCCTAGTCCAGATCTTCAGAAAGATTAGTCCCAGAGTCCAGTCCTGATACAAAAGGAATATTGTGAGTTCTTCACCAGCCTTTGTTTCTCCTGAGAGGAACACCATTTCAGTGTAAAACTAATGGGACATTCATGCTGCAAGACATTCCATATATCTCAAATAGTCACTGCAAACCCAATTTCTAAAATTTCCACTCAGCCATAACATCATTCTAGATGGTACTATTTTTGCCACAAAATTATGCATCGGTGGTACCATGTCAATGCCATGATTATACATTCTCTGAAAACCAGGAATTAAGGTGCAGGAATGAATCAAACTGGAAAAAACCAAATGCAGGAATTAAGGCAGAGGAATGAATCAAACTGGCAAAAACCAAGAGCAAGGAATATCACATGAAAAATTACAAGATCAAAAGCTTATATTCATCTTTGTTGCAACTTACTCTGAATCAGATGGTTCTTCCTCATCGTATTCCTCATAAATGCTGACATTTGCTACAGCATTTCGGGCTCTATTTACCGCATCAGCTGGAACACCTACAGGGGCTTGTTCAGGTCTACCCATCCGTACGTCTCCCTATCTTGTCTCCCCGGAACTCCATTTCCATCTCCTTGGCCACGGTTATCCTCTGGCTTTGGGAGTAAAAAATCAGTTAACCCAAGTCCCCAACCAACAGCAATAAACCAATATCATAGGACGGATTTGATAGTAGTCCTCAGCTTAAAATGCTCGATAGCAAATGGAATGCATATTTGAAAGAGATGCATGTCAGCAGGAATTTCAGTAAACGGATCAGAGACACTGCAAAAAAAAAAAAAAGTATCCATTTGTAAGCTAGGAAGAGATGTATCAAAGCAACAACTTTATTTTGACAGTGAACGTGAAACACAATCTTACGTATATCTAGTGGGAAAATGGAAGGAGCCATTTGCATGGCGAGTTTAACGGGGAAAAATACTAGCATCACTATCAAACTCCCATAAACAGCAACAGATAGCAAAAATCTACGGGCATGCTTGTGCAGAGGGTCATCAATCAAATCACGGAACGGATTGTAATTAGGGTCTGCAGGATCTCGAAGAAAGTATAGAACCCCAGGACGCAACACCTGGAGAAATATGTATGAATTAGTGGTTAAATCTTTAAAACATACTGGGTTAGTTTCTAGAGAACACAAATGATTAAATAACTAGTCCCGTAGAATTAATACCCCTCGAAGAAGGCTGACAAAAACACTTATTTGCAGCATGTAAACAATTCCCACAATCCAATGAACCAAAGAGCTAGCCAGAGGGAAGAGTGAAAAAAACTCGACTCTTTGAGATATTGACTTTCCAAACATCCTTATGGTACATACATCCAGCCACCAACCACACATCAAAGGGAAAACCCCAAGCTAAAGCAACTTTGATCATAGTCATCAAATGTTTCATCCCTGCAACAAACTGCCTGAAGAGAGATGGAATAGTTTCTGCAATTGAAGCAATTCCATACAACCTCCCCATGGTCAAAGGCTCTCCTCTAGTATAACGAATTAAGACAACAATTCCAAGGTAGAAAATAACTAGTGAAAATATAAACATATAGCCAACAGCAAGCGTGGTAACATCAGAAAGCCGTGATACCATCACAGACTGTCCTTGCAAAAGGACACTAGAATC
The DNA here is from genome assembly GCA_963692815.1 of Nyctanthes arbor-tristis. Lineage (NCBI taxonomy): Eukaryota > Viridiplantae > Streptophyta > Magnoliopsida > Lamiales > Oleaceae > Nyctanthes > Nyctanthes arbor-tristis. Next base: position 16,256 of record CAVNYN010262016.1, read on the forward strand.
TGTTGAACTCAGGTTGCTCGAGACTTCATTCAGTCCTTTAGCATTTGCTTTCAGCATCTCCGCAACATGGCCAAGCAAACTGTTTTCTTGGTTATCAGATGTCAAATTCACTACAGTAGTTAATGCATTCTTAAGTGTGATGTTGGCTAGCGAAATTGCTGACTCTGTAAGTGGCATGTCAGTCGATAACACTGGACTAGTTGCAGAGGATAAAAGCCAAGATAGATAGTGGGTTATAGTACGCCCAAATGAGAAAGGTATAAAGATTACAACTCCAAGGAATATCATATTGCTCGCAAGAACCTGCAAGAACGAATCAGAGCATTTGGCGCTGAACAGTATTGCATATACAAAAGAAGAGCTCCAGGAAAACATGTTTGTGCACGCACCCATAAAAACCGTGAGGTGACACCGATTTAATACAACATTAAGTACTACCACAAATAAGATTCCATGTAACAGTGGAAAGTCAAGGAGGTCAACTTTATGATTTTTACTTATTTAAACGAGGAGAATGAAATGCAGAAAAGAAAAACTCACAGTAAATGCATTCTCAGCCAAATGAAAAACAGGTCCCTACATGCCAACCAGCTCGCCAAAAGGCACATCCCCAGCTCCGTCAGCATCATCCAGACCATCAAATATCTGTTCAACGTGAGGCTCAAGATTAGCTGCCTGCACCATTGTCATCGCCAACAAAATTTCTATTTACCTGAGCACCGTGTCTTCGGGCAGCACGAGCTCCATTCCTGCAAACGTCCTCGCAATCGTCGTCATCCAAGAAATCATGCTTACTGACGCCATTAATCTTATTAACACCGTCACTATAACTATTTCCGGCGTCCCCTGAACCCGGCACAGAAGCTCCCGACGACGACGCCGAGTTCGAAGGAGACAACGCAGAGGAGAGATCGGATCTGCAGACGCCACTGCTACCGGTCCGATCTCCATTGAGGCGTTGGAAAACCAGTTGATTTCCTCCCCCTTCCCTCTTTCTCTCTGTTAGGGTTTGGTTTTAATTTGTGAAGTGACGGTTGGTGGTGGGAAACGCAGAATGGGATGCGGGAATAATTTGATTATTCGTTGTGTATTATAACCTTAATTGGAGACAGAAAATCCAGTTTGACTCTTCTAAAGTGTTTGGCAACTACATGAGATTATAATTTAGATTATAATCTGTAATGTGGCGTCATTTTATTAGTTGTTTTTGTAAAAAGTAAATAATTGTGGCTTGACTTTTACTTTTTGACTTTTTGAAAAAGGTGAAACTAATGAAATGATGTCGTGTAACAGATTATAATCTTTTAAAGTTGTCAAACACTTTGTTCTTATACCTTTCTCTATTGGTCTAATAAGTTTCGATAATAGTGACCAAAGTTGTTAGATTTCAACAATGCTACAACATCTACATTGGTATTGTTAACTTTCATTATGTAGATATTTTAAGTTGTCATTAAATACCACATATAAAAGTTCAATTTAACAATTATTGAATTGTCACAATAGATGTGTTCGACAAAATAAACTAAAATCCACTCAAAATTTAAGTGGGCTCATTATTAAAAGTTATTAGTCAAAATTTATTAAATAAATAAAAAAAGATTATTTCAAAAGTATTAAATTATAGCACAATATTAAAATTATTGTTAAGATTAACAACTAGCTCTTTTGATAACTTTCTTAACATTACTAATGTAGTTATTTTTTTGAGTTATTAACTAATAACCTAGTTTAACATTACCAATATAGATACTCTTAGCCATCTAATTCTTTTTTTTTTAATTATTATATGGGATTATAAAGGAGGGGAGTTAAAATCTAGTGAAAGGAGAGGAAATATACTCAAACACCAGTAAACTATACGAGTCTTGGCAAGAAAAATGAATTGTTAAAATCTGGGTATTCCGTGTAAGGAGAACGTTCAATGAACTACTATTAGTTAACAATTTATTGAAGTAATGATTGAATTAATTGATGATAATATAGATTAGGGGTCTTTAGTCTTTACTGGATATTAATATGACCAGATGTGGGGTATTGAGGTGAGAATGATAGGCCGGTGACGGGATGATGATATCGTTTCAAGGCAAAGTATGCATTGACTCATCGAGAAACCTGCCGGATGCTTGAGCGTCGTGATGAGCCCAAGTCGTCTCATTGATAAGTTTTGATGTTGAAAATCACTTCTCACGTTTATGCATACTATATAATTCTCATTAGTAAAATTTACATATTCATATTTGCTCTTACTAGAAGTCTAGAATAAACATTCACGCACTCGTGAAGCATCTTAATAACGAACATTCAATTTCTATGAATTTCATGGATATTTAAATATGTTTTTCTTATTGTTTGTGAAGAAGAAAGAAGAAAAGGGGGAGGCGAAAGGATGCGGACCAGGCAGTGGGAATTAGGATTGCGGGCTGGTTGGTATGTTTGGCTGTGAACAATTGTAATGGCTTCATGGATGGGATGATTTGTCAACTATTTGTCATAAATGTTGGATACCCTTTCATGATTCCTGGTATGAGTTCCCACAATTTTTTTTTTTTTTTTAAATAGAGAAGAATTTTCGTTCCATAGTCCAACAAATCACTGAGCTAATTTAAATTAGTATTCAGTCAGTTCAAGATGAAGAATGAAAGAGTGACAATGCAAAAGATGCTAACCTGTGTGTAACTACATTCGTTGCACGGTAAGTATAAACACAAGAACCACAATTGTATTTTTCAAACAACGAATAGATGTTGCTAAAAATGAGAATGAAAGGAAGTCACACTGCAATGTTGTGGCCATATGTAGAGTCCGATTTCACCTCATCAATTCTCAAGTTGAGTTCTTTAGCAAAAGTAAAACTAGAAATTAGAACCATGGTTTCTACTGCCAAAATATTTAGTTTACTAGTAGAGCATTGAGCTCTTGCGGCCATCACGGCATCACCACAACCTCTAGCATCTCGGATTACTATGCCACACCAAAATGTCGAACTCTATTATTAACAAAAGAACTTTCAAGCTTATGAGATTTATTTTGTCCAAAAAAAAAAAAAAATGACAAACAAACAAACAACAGACAGACAGAGATATATGAACCTCAAAAGATGGGTTATCTTTTCAGGTTGGGATTTTGCACAATTTCAACCCCCCACCCCCAACCAAAAAAAAAAAAAAAAAAAGGAAAACACTAATTTCTTTTAAGCATGAAAGTAGTTCCGCTAGAATACAATGGCATTCACTATTAAACTATGACTCTCAGTAAATTGGCTTTTTTTTTCAAAGGAAAATTTGGCTATTTTAAGGGTTACATAATATACAATTTTGCATAGTTCTAGGGGAAATGATACAAATCTCTAATTTTCACGAAGTTAAAACAAATCATTCATTTGAAAAGTTTCAATCCTAGACACCTATGGTTCTCCCATGCACACCACATTGGAAAAACTGCACATGGTTTCTGGGACCCAAACCCCCATCATCGTAAAATTTTCAATAATATTTGTTTCATATTATCAGATAGAAATGCAAAATCGAAAAAAAAGTCACTCAAGACATACATTAATTAATGTGGCAAGGCTATAAGAACTAATGTGATATATGATGTAAAGGATGAGAATACAAAATCTTGTCAAGCGTGTAAATTTTTACTATGCACATAGCATGACTCGGTGATTCTCTCTAAATATAGAAATTGATAGAATGCTAACAAGGCAAAATTAACCTAAATTACCATTTGCATTAACTTGCCAAATGACCATTTCCCTAGGCCAAGTTGATTCCTTTCCCGGGAAAAAGGGCAATCTTTGGACAAAGAATCAATGTTTGCTTTATAAAGGATAATAATCTTGTCAAAATCATTATGTTTCTTACAAATCTTTTGACTCTTTCAAATCCACCTTCTTTATCTCCATTTCTATGCATTGATCCAAATATATCTTGCCTCTAATCTTTATAATGAGATTAAGTGGAAAATTAAAGTTCATGAAGTTAGATATGCAACGGCTACATGATATACGGAGTATATTTTTATTATTTGACGAAATCGATATCACAAATCATATAAAAAGATTAAAGACCAAATTTGTATTATGTTGAAGGTCCGATGGCAATTTGAGTACAAATATAACAATTCTGGGATCAAGGTAAGCTTGTTTTTACATATAAAAAATGTAGAATAATTCTATTTGGACAATGTAAGGGGTAAAAAAATGTGACAAAGTATATATATGATCATGTGATTATAATTGATGTAAAAGTAATGTGATGTGTTGAAAAATAAAATCCTGCAATGTATCAGTTTTGTTTAAATTGTTGTGCCCTTTTTTTGGAAATGAATTGTACTACTTTTAGTTCAAATAACACAATTTTAAAATGTAAGAAGAACATCACAATTTCTATTGAGCTAGGTGATTTTAATTGGCCATTTGACTCCGTACAAAAAGTTAGATTTGACTCATTTGAAAAACTTAAAAGAACATAAGTTTGAACCCCAAACCCGAGGGCCCCACCTATGCCTCCCCTAGAGCCCCCAATAGAAGATGTAAATGGAGAGATATGCCTCAGTGGACCGGGAACGAGCTTTGCTTGTACATTAGTGTCCATAAGGAACTCTCCTCCGTGCCTTTGGTATGATTCGAACTCCCACTGTCAGCAAAGTAAAACTTCACGTCCGTCTACTCCACTAACTGAGCTCTGCCCCACAGGCTTACCTGTAATTTTCTCCTCGATCCGGCTATAGAGAGGGGGCCTCTCCCTTACGGTGAGACCTCCTACGACATGACCCTTTGTTATTAGGGGATCAGGGAACCCCCCAATCCCCCAATAACAAAAAGCCATGTGTACATGTAATCTCTTCTGGGCTCTCTGATCCCCTAATAACAGAGAGTTATGTGTACATGTGACCTCTTCGTAAGCGCCTCTCTTTAAAATTTTTCATTTTCTCCTTCCGTTAGGAGTGTGTATATACACATAAATAGAAGAATGGATTCCATTCCGGCCGCGCGTGGGCGTGGATATGACTTTTCCCCAACCCTGGAGCTGTGTGTATTTCACCTGCTGAATCAGCTCGTAGCATTCTCCATTTGACGCTTCAAAATTCTATTCAAATCATTAAAACGAAAGGCACTACTTTTCAATCATTTCAGAAGCATTTGGTGGATTGACGCTTTTATGGTGCCCTTTTACCGTTGCAATGGAGACAGAGTGAGTAAAATTTACTGTTCTCTCTCTCTCTCTCTCTTTGCTTTTTACTGGGAGGGATTTTTCGTGTTTGTCGGTGGAGTTGATCAGTAAAGTCACAGGGGAGGGGAGTTTCTGTTTCAGACTTGTATTTTTAATTTGTTCACGTTTTACCTACATCCTGCGCAATTCTTCTGCGGTGCTTTGTTCCTTCGTTAATTCAAGACTTACCCTTTGTTTTCTTTTCTTCACTTGAATTTGGAAAATGGAAATGGTGGGTTGGTGATTTGACCTATGAACATTGAGAATAGCCTAACACAAGTGAGTTTTACTGCAACAGTTTCAGATATAGCTAAATATAATTTGCTATTTCTAGTTTCATGAATTATGGAGCCTAATAGTCCAATTATCATAGTAGCACTGTTGTTGATTGTTTCTTTTTGTCAATTTTCATTTTGTAAGCTGCAGCATTGATTCCACGATCATGATGTAATATGAATTGTTTTTTTCGTTTATATGGTTTCTTTCTCAATGTGGAGTTTTGGGGTTTTCCTTTTTCCTTTTCTTGAAGTATATCAGATCGCCAGTCACTATTGAAACATAAAATCTATGGTTCAGAATCACTTCTTTCTTTGTTTCTTTTTTTTTTTTTTAACCTAGAAATTTTCTTAAATAACAAGTACAGTGCTGTTAGAGCTTAAGGTACCGTATAGTTTTAGACCATGTATATTATTATTTTTCAATCAAATTTATGTAATTCTATGACTTGTATTGAAAACCAGCACAGGCTGTGACAAACTTGCATACATAGACTTGAAGAGAAGCCACAAAGTATGGTAATGTAGATGTCATCGTAGGATCATTAACAAAATCCCTTTTTTTGGCTAAAAGAGAGAAGATATCAATTTGAAGTTGCATTGGATGAGAAATCTGTTTTGATTTGAAGTTTTTGTTTTTGATATATTCCAGCCTTTCCGGAATTTATATAAAATTCTCACGTTCAGAGTGATGGTTCTTAAAATAACTTTTCCATCTCTTTGGTAAACAGTAACTTATGGATCAGAAGACGTGGCTTTGGAGGAAAAAATCTTCAGAGAAGACAATTGTTGCACATGGAAAAACTGAAATTGCAAATGGGAGCGATGGAGATGAGGTAATTGAAGTTGTTAGCAGTTTTCTCTTGATCTACTGTCAATGTTAAGACTATTAGGTCATTGGCTTGTTAAAGCCATTAATTCAAATGCCATAATTTAATGCTTAAAGCAAACGAAAGAACAATGAACATGACTCTGCCTGCTTGTATAATTCATGTAGATACAGTCAGTTTCCGGTGAAAAAGAAGTGGCTCTGGAGAATTCTTTGAAATTACTAAATGAGAACTTGGCTTCTGCTCTTGATGATTGTGCTGGTAAAGATGAAATTGTAGCAAAACATGCGAAAATGGCACAAGAAGCCATGACAGGTGATGATTGGCATAAAATTGCACTTAATTTTGTAATTGTTGTGTGATTTTGCTTTGTCCAACTGATACTTAAATACTACTTCAGGTAAGAAGGAAGCAGAGGAAGAAGTAAGGAGCTTGAAAAAAGAACTCGACGAAGCTTTGCAGCAGAGAATGGATGCAAATGAAAGGTTAGGTCACCTAAATTCTGCACTGAAGGATTGTATGGATCAACTAAATTTAGTCCGGGAGGAACAAGAGCAAAGAGTGCACGATGCTGCGATGAACACATCGAAAGAATTAGATAAGGCACAGAAAAGATTAGAAGAGAAACTAACAAAAACAAGTAAAAGGCTGGCGGATTTGACTGTTGAGCGATCATACCTTAGCAAGACCCTACTAGCAAAAGAACAATTGATTGAAGAGATTACTAAATGCAAATCTCAAACAGAGGCAGAATTTAATGCACTAATGAGTAGATTGGACTCCACAGAAAAGGAAAATGCTTTTCTAAGATATGAGTTTCAGATGCTTGAGAAAGAACTTGACCTTCGGAATGAGAGCTGGAATATGGTCGTCGATCTGCGGAAGCTGCACATAAACAATACTTGGAGAATATGAAGAAAATAAAGAAGTTGGAAACAGAGTGCCAGAGATTACGAGCCATGACACGCAGGCGGCTGCCGGACCCAGCTGTCTTGGTTAACATAACGAGTGGAATGGAAATGAAAGGAAGAAGTCAGATGGAGAAGGGAAGGAGACTCTTCCGATCTCTCGGTTACAGGAGGTTTAGTCGTAAAAAACTCCCCAGCTGAGTATGATCTAAACATTCGTAATAAACAGATAAATGACTTAATCAAGTGTTTGCAAGATTTGGAAATGGAAAACAAGATTCTCAAAGATATTTTAGCAAAGAAAGAGAATGATTCTGCATTAGTTTCAGAAGTGGGGCACGTCAAGAAGAGCAATGCACAAACGGCAACAGAGTGCAAAATGATTGGAGCTTCCGATATCAGCCTAATGGATGACTTTGTTGAAATGGAGAAGTTGGCAATAGTTTCTGTTGATGCCCCATTGATGGGCTCTTTTGCTTCTTCTGAGGAAAGTTATACATTATCGGATCCCTTTGAGGATGCGTCTGGGAATAATTTGATTTCAACTACTAAGGAACTTGTTCCAGTGGAACAAAATTTATGTGATGTACACCACAAACTTCAGGCAAGCAATCCATTATTTAGAAATCCCGGTGATTGGCTTCAGAACGTCATGAAGCTGATCTTGGAAGAAAACCATATTTCAGGAAGAAGCCTCAATGAACTTTTTGAAGACCTTAAAATGGCCTTGAACAATATGAATCATCAGCTGAGCCCCACTCATTCCGAACTGTCTAAGCTGCTTCCTGTTACTGGTTATATCACTTGGAAATCTGCAACATCTCCAAGAACAAGTGCAGAACAAGAAAACATGGACCCCTTGGTGGAAGAAACCACTAACACATCCCATCAATCTGATCTGAATGGATCTATTTCTGAAATTATGGAGCTAATTAAAAGGTTTCATCCATCATGTGCAGAGGTTAATGTGCCATCCAACTTGTTGAAATCAGATTGCAATGCCTCAATATGCGAGCAGTCTTTAAAAGCAACTGACAATATTGTTCATGTTTTCCAATGGAAGGGTCGTGAACTTAATGCTGTTCTGAGGGGATTTTTTCATGCTTGTACGTATTTATTGGATAGAAAGATCAACTGAAAAAAATTTATCAGGAAATTGGCTTTTACGCTGGGATGGACCTTGGACAACTGTATTCCTTTTCACAATAATTTTACAATTAGAGACGAATTCAAGAAGCACCTGGGTGGGGAAGGGCCAGGAACTGCCCTGGGACTTGAATCTGTACAAAACCTTATGCTTGAAATGGAGAAGATCCATTCCATTCTCCAAGTGGAAACTAAAGGATTAACAGCTGAGTTGAATTTGATTAAATCCTCGGTAAAAGACATGGACATCAGTCTGCAGTCAGCGAAGGAGATGAACAAGGGCCTGACCCATGAACTTGAGCGATCAAAACAAAGCATTGTAATTCTACAAACTGAGTTGGAGGTCTTGAAAGAGTCAAAAAGAATTGTCGAGGATCAGATTGAGAATCAGAAACTGATAAATGAAGATCTTGATACCCAACTCACAGTTTCCAAAGGTAAAATTAACGAAGTTCTTCAGAAATTGTCTTCTGTTGAAGTAGAATTGCATGATAAAAACCATTGCTGTGAAGAATTGGAGGGGACTTGTCTTGAGCTTCAACTGCAACTTGAAAGGTATCACCAGTTTCCAGTTTCCTTAGATTTATAGATTTTTTCATCTTCTCTTAGTTGGTTAATGATTACTATCTATTTCCTGTGATTTCTGCTGAGCAGTATCACTAGCAAGCACTATTTAGAGGACAACAAAAACCAAGAGGAGAAGCTGCAGGAAACTGTAAGTTCTGCTCAGAAAATATTGAATAAGCAACTTGATATCCTTAAATCTAGTAAGGACATCGCAAATAATTTGATGCATTGAAGCCAAGGGATTATGCAAATTTATATATTATATGTTTAGATGGGTTTTTGCTGCAAACGTCCAATCTATTTAAACTCTTTCCCCCTCCCCAATCATTCCTAATCCATGAGGTCTTGCAATAAACCAAATGTTATTGTGAAAAAAGATTAACGTTGGAGATTTCTTGTTGAGAAGAAGGCTTAGTTATTACTGCATATGTTCTGTGCTGAACTGAGGTACTTATATCTGGCCATGCATGTATAGAGCATTATTTTCATTTTCTCCCAGTTTATGTTGCTCATCAAGTATTTCTTCTGAAATGGGAAGCATTCAGTCAGTGTCTTATTGTTGAGAGATATGTTAAAAACTGCAGGACATGGAGATAACAAATGCCTCTGCTAAGTTAGCAGAATGCCAAGAAACCATCTTAAAGTTGGGAAAACAGCTAAAGCGACTAGCTTCAACAAAAGAAGCACGGCTAGTTGACAACGTTACGTCCACTGAAGATATAAGTAACAACAGGTCAAAGAAGCGCTCATCACTTCTTGATTGGATGATATCAGAAGATAGTGCAGAAGTCGAGGATGTGCAACCTCCAGACAGAAAAGAGAATACAAGCATCATTGAAACAGACAGACTGTCTAACTTACATAAAACTCCGGAAGCATACTGGGGGTTGGTGCACAAAGCCGAAAACACAAAAGCTGGGACTTTGGTCATCGTACCAGGCAAAATGCACGGAGGAGGACTCAGTTTTTGGAGGAAGTTGCTGCTTAGAAGGAAGAAAGGTAACAGTAAAAAGACCTTATTTTCATTGAGTAAATAGATCGTGTATATTGATGCAATAAAAATGAGATTTGGCTTGTGGATGCATGTCGACCTGATTCTCTGTTTCTTGCTCTCTGGGATTGCTAATTGTTTATGTATAGCTGTTGTGAAGTCCTATGTATTATCTTGATAATTTCATTATTTTAAAGGCACTCTGAAGTTTGCCTTTCCAAGAATAGTTGTAACAGTGACCATGTGGATGTGGGGACTAATGCTCCATTTTAATCATGAATTAGGCAGGCATACAGGTCTTACTGGTCATGCCTGGGCTCAGAATTCTCTACGCCTATATTTTTCCTTTATCTTTCGGATAAAGAGGAAAAAAAAATGCAAGCAAAAAATGTATGGCGCCATGGACTCAGGTTGGCATGGATAGAATAATGAATTTGGTACTTCAGTCTAGTGCATTAAGATTGTGCGTGTTTACATGCTTAGTTTCACATGTGAGCAGACCTTTGTTTGTCTTTCAGATTACAACTTTTAGTTTCTTTTAGTTTTTCTATCCTTTCAGGGCTGGCCACAGATGGCAGACTAACCAAGATCAAAAGCCATTGAATTACATGGATTAGCATAAGAAAAAATTCAAAATTTTTCTTTGAATATGCAGCGATTCAGATACACTGCTATATCAGCTTCTGAAAGACTAAATTACACAGAGAATTTTACCCAAAAAAAAGCGAGTGCAGTGGAACGGAGGAACCACTACTTCCCTTGGGATTTGTGTGTGCACCCGGTCCATTGGCATATTCAGGATCTTCTGTGCATCAAAAAGATCCCTCAAGTTTTTGTGTCTTCTTCTGCAGTTTCCTTTATTTTGGTAGGTAGATATGTATGCATTTCTCAGTTGCATGCATAATCTTCTGCATACATATGAGAAGAAAATAAAAGGCTCGACCCATCCGGGGCACTGTCATAGAGTTGATTGAGGATATATGAATGAAGTTGGCTGCTTTAGCATCAAGTTTTGGTGGCTGCTACTGCAGCTTCCTTCATTTCAAGCAAGGCATCTTCAAAACACTTGGCCAGAACTTGGGGTTCTGGAACAATTTCTCTCGCCACCAGGATTTGCATATCAGCTCTTCCCCCATAACTCACCATATGCATGGTAATTGTCTGTACGGCCAATTACATTTCCGTATACATATTAGACTTTGTTAAAGAGAAACACACTCCACGCTACTGTCTTGTTTGATAGACGGGATGGAACATTATTATGTTCAATTCTATTTCATACTTATACCGGACATGCAAGTAATTCATTATCAGAAATCTTACATGAGGTAGGCTGGTTGAATTTGCCCTAATGTATTTCACCGGGTTGCCTATAGCCGTAATCTCCTCCTGAGGACCAATTACATTTGAGATAGTAAAGGTTGTGTTACAAAGAATCCTGTAATTCAGAATGCTGGCAGCCTACAAAACCATGAAAAACGAGAATCAAGATTAATATGTCTCTAGTGCTCTGAACAAAGAACACTTAGCTATGCTAAGTTTAGTCGAGCAAGTCACCTTTGCCCCTAGAAAGGACATAACAAAATGCCCAATTTTGTAAGAACAAGGGGCCTCAAGAGATAACTTTTTCTTGTCTATCATTGATTTGGCTCGTTTTAGAAACTGAAGTGGATCTGAACCCCCTTTATGGTAATAAACAGGCAAGAGCATCATTCCAAATTTGTTGCCCCAACGAGTTCCCGAGGAGTTGTTCATCAGCTTCGACATATCCTGAAATGAAGCAGTCATTCCTTCTCATGCAGATGTTTTTATCGAAAAGTGTCACTAGCTTATATTTCCGTGCTATATAATTGTACCGCGAATTACTTGTATCTTTGTAAGAAAATAAGGAAATGGAATAGGACCTGCAATCCTGCTTGCGGTCTTAAATTCACCATGGCAAGACCAGTCAGTTGAAGCCCCTCTCGTAAAGCTAGAAGAAACAAGACATTCAGATTGTTGTGTGGATATCTTAGCATTTTCTTAAAATAAACATAGAATAGAGTTTGATGCTTAGTATATAATTGAAAAATGCGTAGCAAATAATAAAATTTTATTGAGAATTTACCTTTTGGTGATCTCATTTCCAAGTAATTTGAGAAGCCACGTGATAATATCCCAAAAAGAACATCATTAATGGTCTGCAGTTTGATCGGAAGAAGGAACAAAAGTAATTCTGGTGACGACTCTATTTTTCTCAAGAACAACGAAAAATATTTCTTTATAAGTTTTTTTTCTCCCTAGCTACTTCATACTTCTTAATTTTACGTTCCATTTTTAATCAGAGACACATTTACTATTTATTATTTCCTCATCTATCAGAAGACCCAATAATAACTTAGAATGCTATAAAATCCTATTCTTTGAGGAAATTATCAAGTCCAAAATTCTGATATATCTATCACCACATACATGCATGGTATGTATGCATGCACGTAGGTATTTGATTTGGACTAGATAGATGCCAAATGTCATAAGATTGCCAAAATTTTAAAGAATGCCAAAATGATTTTGTTTTCTTATCTATGTTAGAACATCACATTATTGAATCGTGTACATCTTGTTTTCTTTAGATATGATGACGACTTGTTGAATTAGGTTCACAAAATAACAATAAGAAATTTATGCCTACAACCTCATTGGAAAAGATAACTAAAGATGTCACAAATGTTTGCTAAACAATTTAGTTATCTAGCATTAAATTTTATCAATCAGTGGCAAAAATAAAATTAAAATTGTACTATCTTAAACGGGAATTGCTACTATGTGCTCACCTCTTACACGTGAATAAATTAAATGACACAATACAATTTAGATAAAAATTTTCACTCAAACATTGTGCTCAATTGTTAAAATGAGTATAGTTGATATTTTAAATGGATCCTGTTGCATGGGGGGGGGGGAGTGCTAATATTAACATGTGAGTAGAATATTTGGATGATGATGATGATGATAAAAAAAAAAAAAAAAGAGCTCACCAAAAA
>CAVNYN010262016.1:29802-40672 GCA_963692815.1 Nyctanthes arbor-tristis
TGCTCATATTAACATGTGAGTAGAATATTTGGATGATGATGATGATGATTAAAAAAAAAAGAGCTCACCAAAAATATTTGGCTTCTCAAGAAGTAAAGACAACTATAATAATTAGTATGAAACCAGCTGGTCGGTGTTGTATCATTTTCGTTAAATTTGGGTATATTTTGTTATTATAAATAGCTGAAATTAATTAATATTATTATTATTATTATTTTAATATTATACAATTGATTCAAAGTTCAAACAGACTTGGTCAAAACTTAAAAATAAAAATAAAGGGTTCAAAAGACATACCGCGTCGGCAACAGCTTTCTTTACGGTCGTCATGTCGTCGAGTCTAAAACGTGCCGTGGCCAGCTTCCGCGGCCAGAGCTCCACTCCAGCGCCGCCGCTCAAGACGGTTTTTTTGTCCTTCAGCCACAGAGCTCTCAACATAAACTCCAAAACATAAACCAAAGTGTACCACACCACTTTAATTAACGTCCAGAAACTCCAACGCCTCGTAGCCGGTTTCGATGAAGTCCCGACACCCCCAATCGTCGGCCGCTGAGTAGGATCATCCGCTTTCCGGCAGCACGATAGAAGCATCGAAGTCAACGAAATTCCATCTCCGAGCGCGTGGTGCAAGCGGAAGACGACACACTTGTGCGCCATGAGTAGGTGAATTTCCCAAAGCGGTTTATCGGTACTGAGAGGAGAAGAGACCGATAGATCCGCCAGGTAATCATTTACGGCATCTTCACCCGATGGGTCATCAGAGAGTGGTTGGTCGACAATGAGGAGATGGTGATCGACGTTGACCTCCGTCCGACGCCAGTACTCGCGGCCGGAGGAGTGTTTCACCATTAGACTGCAGAATCTGGGGTGTTTAAGCAGAATAGAATCGTTTAATTCGGCTTTGAAGGCTTCGACGTCTATCGGATTCTGTAAGCCGATGGCGCAATTAATGACTTGGTTAGTTTCTTCCTGGAGGAACAGCCGGCCAGCCGGAGTGAGTGGCTCGTCTCTCTCTATATTCTCCATGAGGGAGGGAGATGCACAGAAAGAGTAATGGATTCTGTAGCTTCTGTTTGTGGAGGATTTGGAAAGTTTTGGACGATTTTATTAAATTTCAAGGTCAATTTGTGAAGGCGGTTCATGTGCATGCTCCATTGTCTACGTCAAATTTTAATGGAAATTTTTAAGTGACGTGATCTTTGAAATATTATAACGTTGTTTGTATTGTGCAATTTTTTTTCTTGCCTTTTTTATGTATGTAGTACAACTCAATTTTCAATTCTCTTTAGCGATTTTTTTTTCAATTTTAATGGAAGTCTTTCTTTAGCGATTTTATTTGACTTAACGCATAATTACAGAATAAAAATGACTTATTTATACAAATGACCCCTAACCTTTCATTCAGTGCTACACACCCACTACTTTTATGTTTAGCTGGGAGAATAGCCTTTTCGTCTAATTTTGACCAAAGGTAATTTATATTTCGCTAAAATTTTTTTATGGGCTAATTATATTTCCACTATATTTTATGTTTGGCGCACCACATTTTAATTACATCTAAGGTTTCTAAAGTTTAAGTACTATACAAATAAGTCCTTAACTTTTTTCTTTGTTTGATTATTGTCTGTTACCTTCCATTATTAATAGATTTAACTATATTAATATTTTTCATCTAAAAATTTCTTTATCCCATCATTAAAAAAGGTACAAAATACAAACAATTTTATATAAGTAAATGACAATGGCAAAATTTTGTCATAATATTAAATCATGCTAATATGATATTTGAATATGAATCATATACAAGCAAAATTTATGTTATTATTACAAAATTAATTATAAAAAATGTGATGAAAAAGTCGAGAACAAAATTATAGTATTAAACAAAGGTGAAGAACTTTTAGTGCAATTAAAAAGCAATGCAGCAAACAATTTTTGTGGTGCAAATTTAATTAGTCTTTTTAGTTTTTTTTTTCTTTTTTGTGACAAATAGGCTTTTTAGGTTTACACCACAAATTCCATAGTTACTTTTTTTGAAAAGAGTTTCCGTAGTTACTTTATTATCCATAAATAAAATTACATTACTAACCTTCCTCAATTATTTTTCCCACCACTTTCCTAATTTTGTCAGTAAATAAAAACCACATTCCTAATTTAATCCTAGACATTTCCTTAACCACAATTAATGAGCTCCCTTTCCAACCATGGAATCAATTCGAAGCCAACCTTTCAAAATTAATCCGTAGTAACAATGAAATCGACCATGTCCAATGCATAGTCAAGGTCAAATGTCATGACTCAAAGTTCAATATGAGAGAGATAGAGAGAAAAATGGGAGAGAAATTGAGTGGAAAGAGAGAGAAATGTAAAGAAAAATAGAGGGAAATTCAAAAAAGATAAGAGAGATAGAAACAAATTCAAAAATAATAATAAAATAATAGTTGACATGGTGAAGAAGAATGTAAATATATGACATTGCACTTCACACTATGAAGAAAAAGTGAAGAAAAAGTAGGGTAAAAGAGATATGATTAAAAAAAAAGAAAATAAGAAACATATAGGACCTATCAATTTTTCTATGTGTATCTCTCATATTGAACTCTAAGCCATGATATTCGACTTTGACTATGCATTGGATATACTCTAACCCTACCTTGCTGTATTATCATTTTCAAAACCAAATGATTTAATTGGCTAAACTAATGTTGAGGAATTCAAACAAATTATGCATCGAAAGGAGTAGCATCAGTGGCATAGAGTAAAATACTAAATCCCTTAAATCTGTCTTATCTTGTCTAGTGAATAATTTAATTTATAAGCAAAACTTCTCCTCCTTTTCATTTTTATATTTGCTACTCTTAGTTCTATTCAAGATATACTTTTAACCTTATCTACTACCAAGCAGATGATTAGAGAGAAACTTGAAGTTACACAACAATTTCGCCCTCATAAGAGCTTATGTACATTGAATGAGAGATTCACATAAAAAAATAAAAAGCGAAAAAGAAAAAAACAAACTGATATTGTACACGAAAAAAAAAATCAGTTGGGGGAACTAATTTCATAAAGGGTCAGAATGGGAGCTTTGCGTGGTGCTTGGGACTTGGGAGAGACCTCAAAGTGGAGGAGGAAACAGAAATGTGGTAGTGAAGGATATTTGGTAGTGAAGGATATTAATGTGGGGGACGTTCCTTATTCAATTTTTATTATCTCCTACATTTCCTTTTTAATGAGGAAGGTTATATTTGTAAATATATTGTGGGGTGTATGTGTGTAAATATATGTATGTTAAAATTTTGTTTTAACTATGGTGTGTATAAAATGTGGTTTCACTAACAAAAATAGCGGTGACGATATATTTACCCTTGACCAAATCCATTAGTTGAACTAAACATTTAATGTCAAGGAATTTTTTATTAAATTGACTAAAATACCATTAAATTGAATAAAATAAATGCGTATTTATAGACATGGCCCCTAACCTTTTATTTAGGCAAAAATTAGAATTTTTATTAAATTCACTAAAATGTGCTTAAAGAATGTAAACACAAAAATAAAAATTTTAGGAAAAAATTTTCTTTGAGAAATTTAAGATTTTCTATAACGCATTTCATAGTGAAGTAAGCCGCGTGTGGTGGTTGGAAGGAAAAATAATTTTCTTAATGTATATTTTAAGTAAAAATATAAAGGCTTTTTAATAAATAAATTTAGTAAAATAATCTAAATTTTGCCTAAATAGAAAGTTAGGGACCATCTGTGTGACAATATTAAACCTGAGGAGCAATTTGTGAAATAAGTATTAATTTTATTCAATTTGAGGGCATTTAGTCAATTTTATAAAGAATACTTTGCCTCTAGCGATCAGCTAACGGAATTGTTCAAAATTAAATGGAAAATGCCATTCTCATAGCTAAATACAAAGGTTAAGGACGTGTAGGCGCGGAAATGAAACTTTTACGGGCCATTTTCCCAGAGAGCTCAAACTTTAGGGCCCATTTGCATAAATAACCAAATAAAAATCAAGTTACATTGTTCGCCTGCTTTTGTCGACGAAACTTAACAGTGGCTATTAACATTCAGACAAAGCTACACAATTAATGTGAGAAAGTTCATGATGTGAGTAATATTATTCATTTAGACTACAGATTAATCTCTAATTTAATTGACATAATTACATTGGTAAATTGGTGGAGATGCATAAATATATAGGAGCATTAATTTATTCAAGGGCCAGTAAGAAAATAACAATTAGATTGGAGATCGGTCTAGAAAAATAGCATGATTCTTATGGTATACTAAACTCGATACCCCACGTAAATGAGATATTGACAAGTGGGTATATGGATCTCATTCATTGTTGAATTAAAACCCTTATATTCACTTGTCTTGTTTTCATTTACTAAAAATAGTGAATTTTTCTTTTGGTACTGTTAGAGTACTGTACTAGATATTTTCACACATTGATGTAACACCGAACAAAAGAATTAATGAGCATTTAATATCTCTCTTTCAGGCATTCCCATGTTGCCAAGGAAAAGTACATTGGAATAATTTTAACAGCCGTAAAAACACCTTTATAAACAAGTACGCTAAGTAGATCTTTGTTTATTCAAAACGAACTATATTTGTTATTTAATTCAGCAATCCAAGAAACAAAATTATAACACAAAGGTATTAAGGTAAACCAAATTACGAAAGAGATGGTGAATGCTACTAATGAGGTCGGCAGTACGCTTTTAAGCAATGTTATGACGCATTAGTTGGATGACAACTGACAACGGATTAGATCTATGGCTGGATTTCTTCAATAATTTTTTTTTTCTAAGAAAGAAATTTATTAATCAAGCTCTCCAATGAAAGGAGATAAATATAGTGGAATACAACCATCCCAAACATACAGTGCTCTACTAGATAACACGTAATGAGCTAAAAAATAAGCTCATCTGTTTTTATCACTTGGAATATGCTTAGAACAACCACAATGATTCGTTCTAAAGTTGGTTTTCATCAATAACGTATTCTTATTCATAAAGATCAATGAAATTTAGAGATCCATGTGTAGAGCTTTACATTAAAGAAACTCGCAAGTTAAGGCACAAGAATATGTAAAGAGACCTCTGTGTTGAGTAAAAAGATTTATTTGGATGTCACACTAACGAGTGAGAGTAATTAATTTATCGGTAATTTGCAGCATAGGCTCCTAATCTTTGTATTCATTTGCACTTTCATCTCTTATAACCTTTAAATCTGGACCAGCACCCAACCTTTGAAAAATTAACATGGTTCATCCTAATGAATATATTTAATTTCTAAAATGCTACGGTCTATCTGCCAACCACTTCAATGGAATCCTATTATTACAATTGAAATTCACGTCAAGTAAGAGCAAAAAATACAATAAAATAACAAGTGTACATAACGACAAAACAGTCATCTCACATTTTTGAAATTTTATCATTATATATATGAATTTTAAATTTAATTTCAATCATAAAAGGATTTCATTCGAATGGTTGTCAAATATAGCTTAACATTTTAATGATTAAATATATGCATTCAAATGACTGCCAAATTTTCAAAGATGGGGGCATGATCAGATTTAAAGGTCGACGACAAAAGTATCAGTGAATGGAAAAAAGATTGAAGACCTTAGCTACGATTTACCCTTAATCTATTGTTCTGCCTCAATTTTGATCCTTAAACATCTATCTCATAGCCACCCCCACCAGCAGAAGCAAAAGTCAGCCACAAGCACCTTAACTGAACAACCATCAGGCTATCAGCAAACGGGGAAAAGTTTTCAATAGTCCATCTAATAGCAACAGCACTCTTGACAAATGAAAACAAGACAAGTGTGCAAAGACCTCAACTTGTTTAATAATAAACTGAGTCTCATATATTTTCTGAAACTTATTTACTTGTCAGTTCTTTATTCGCTTGGTGTGTTAAGTTTAATACTCCTCAAGTACCAAAAATTTTCTCGAACCAGCATTTTAATTGATGTGTGTTAATTTGTCTTCGAACAGGAAATCTAACAGGTTGGGGCCCCCAACAGGAAATCCATTTGAATGAGTTCCATCTAAGGCTCAACAGGTTTGGAATCCTTTGTTCTGTTTTGACCTTTGAGGGAAATCCATGGGCTCGAATTGGAGAGGAGAAAGTTAACGCGAGACACGGCGAGAGTAAGTTGATAACATTATGAATTTCCCTATTGCAAGGCTATAATACAAAAGGTACAAATCACATGCAACGAATGCCTTCCGCTAAACGCAGTCCAAAATCCTTATAGTAAAAAACCTTCAAGTCTTGTACATTTCATATTTGCATAGCCACATTTGGCACAACACTGTTAAACCACGCAATTTTGGCATGAAACGACAGACTAAACGTAATGAATCAAGTATACAGGGCCAACTGTAACTATGTATTTTCAAAAATGTCAAAAAAAAAAAAAATAATAATAATAATAATAATTCAGACGCCCCACCATTCCATCTACCACCACCAAAACCTACATTGTTAGACTCACAGGGGGAGGCTCCGAAGATTGAAATCGCACCATTTATTTGTGGAAGAAACCCCCCCCCCCAACCTGCGAGGTTTTATTTCCAGCTTATAGGGAGTATCTTCCCCATATGGCTGCTATGTCACGTCTCACGACTATGAGAAGGCTGTGAATTGTAGCAATATCAGGCGAATGGTGGGAATAGTCAAATTTGGCAAGTTCTCCTTGGAATTAGGTGGCGTTACTATGGTGATGATCACTTGTATTAAATGATACTCCCTCCGTCCCACTCATAAAGATAGTTCAGCATTTTATTTTCATCCGTCCTATAAAGATATACCACTTGCTAAATGAAACATGCATTTAATTTTTTTATTTTCATGTTTCGTCTCCAATTAATTATCCACACCAACTATCAATGAATTTAGTATTAATGATACAAAAAAGTATAAAAAGAAAATACATGGAAAATTAATTGTCTTAACTATATTAATAACTATTTCTTAATTCCTGTGAAATTAACCATTCGCTTATCTAGGACGGAGAGAGTAAGTTTAATTCATTAAATTATTTTATATATTCACATATTTAATTACACTTGCTATTTAATAATTAGCTACCACATGAACACTACCGCATGAATCACCAATAATGATGCGTTATTCCTTTCAAGACACGGCACACTCTGGCCCCAAGATGAAAAGGTAGTTAGTGGACCAGAAATCCGGCGGCCAGGGAAGAGGTAGATGAAGGGTTACGTGATAGATAGGCGGGGTCGGTTGAAAATTGAAATGGGTTGACGGAAGATGATGAGAACCTAGGAAGCTTACAGGAATATTCTAAACTATCGACCTCGGTAGTTATTACAAAACCTACCGAATGTAAAATATACAAAAAAAAAAAAAAATTAATGATTTCACGAAATCAATAACTGTTTCTTGCATTTTTTTTAACCATGCAGACTGTAACTAAGGCGACATTACTGTAGAAATATAATCCATATTTTACTTATTATATGTTTTATAGATGAGCTTTGCTATTTGAACAAAACGACAAATAAAAAATTAAACAAAACTTACACATAACATATCCAATTTTTCAAAACATTAAGCCGCTTTTAAAACAATAGTAATCACATAAATCACATGTCTATTTTGTTACACTTTTTGTCTAATTTTTTTTTCTCAAATAGAATTATTCTTTATAAATTATGATACGGACGAAACATTTTTTTAAAGAAAAAAAATTCAACATAATATCTTACATAAATAACTTCAATTTTTTCAACAATAGCAATAAAGTAAACTAAATAAATTTAATAAAAAATAGTTGAAAATTAGGGGCAAAATAGGAATGGAAATTGTTCATTTGATGTATAATTTTGCGCACTATAATTGAAGTTACAACATCCTAAAATTTTGAATTAGAAATAAACTGATGACTACAACTCATACAGATTTTTCAAAATGGAGAGTAACACAATAATTTATCATTCGAAGACGAAATTCTCAGAAATTCAACAGGAAACCTGATAATAATAGATTAATAGCATCACTCTCCAAATAATCTACGCAAAAGAAGCTTGCAACATCTAAAATAGAATTGGTTTGCCAACAATATAAATTTGACTACAGCCTGATTCTAATGTTAGTGCATTCAACTATTGTAAACGTGAAAATGAAAAACAAATGGATCATGAATTCCCAGCCTCAAAAACAGATGTTCTCCACCACCCAAAATCACAGGCCAATTCATATACACAATTAGAAGAAATTCAGTTGTCCAGATGGTGCACAAACAAATGAAAATTCACAAGCAGAGAATTATCAAACTAACAGAAGCAGGGCATCTAAGGAACACAACCGGAGACATTTTCTGCATTTGCGTTGCTCAAATACATAACAAAACCTCTGGGAGAAAACTTAAAGCTAGACTGTGTAAAGACAGCGATAGAAGTGCAAATTCCATTGTATTACAGGATAAGTGAAGTTCCATCATACTAAAAATTCGAGCTAAAAATGAACTAACGATTACAATTCATACGGGGACTTCTCATAATGGAGAGGCTGAGACAACAATTTATCATTCAAAGATGAATTCTCACAATGTCATAAGAAACAGTACAGACAAATAGTATCACTGTTCAATAATTTATGCAAAACAAGCTTGAAACACAAAATATAATAGGTTTGCTAACAATATTAATATTTGAGACTACATCCTGATTCTAATGATTATGAGAGTTTATAATTCAACAGGAATTAGTTTTATTCGACTATTGTAAACATGAAAATGAAACACAAATGAATCAAGAATTTCCAGCCTCAAAAAACCATGCTATACACATCCCAAAATCAAAGGCAAAATCGTATATGCAATTGGAAGAAATGATCGTTTAATTAAAAAACATTTACCTAACTGATATACAAGCATTAAGAACTTCTACGGTTCTACTACAAATTCAAAGAAAGGAAAAGACGCTGCCTGAAGGTCATCTCTTTCAATTAGTTGCCCAAATGAGCACAAAAAAATGAAGAGTCACAGGCAGAGCATTATTAAACTTACAGAAGCAGGTAATCTAAGGAACATTTCAAACTTAAAACCACAAACAAATTTTCTACATTCGCGCTGCTCAAATACATAATAACCCAACTGGGAGAAAACTTGAAGCTAGACTGTGTAAAGACAATGATAGAAGTGCAAATAACACACTGTATTACAGGATAAGTGACTCAGTACCAGAAATTAATCCAAAGGTGATACTACTTTCTGCACAACCAAAGATACAGTCAACTAATGCAAGCCGCCTGAGGTTAAGATATATCTAACAGATAAATACCTGAGATACAGGTACAATTTTTCATCCAACAGTGCATTCTTATGTTCAGAGAGATTCATATACAAATGAAAAAAGGAATAGTGAACTAGTAAAAACATACTTCCATCGGGAATAATGCACTAGGCCAAGCAGTATGCAATTTCAATAACATTTCAAATTTAATAAAATATGAAAGAGATGCATCATCATTACTAGTTATACATCTTCACATAACTAGATACGATATCAAGAAGTGTCATGAAAAATTTTAGAATAAAGAAATATAGAAACTAGATGAAGAGATGCAAGAATGAAAATTGAACACAATTAATGAACCCTAAATGGCTATATGGTGTGAGTCTCTGAGAGGCAACATCAGGTTCGGATTAAGTTAATTCTAAATTGCACCCCATTCATGGTAATAACCACAAAAATACAGGAATAAACGTAAGCAGAATACTAATGCATGCACCATAAGAAACACAACCCAATTAACGAAAACCAATTGAAACTTGAAATTAACATGCATTGACTGATGGAATCGCAACAAAACAGGAAACATATTGCAAATTATCTAAAACATAAGAGAAAATTCCTTAAGCCAAATACTTAATTTAATCCGATAACAAAATATGGCCGATTAAAATCATGTTCAAGACTACGATAACGATAAAAGCAACACCACTACCCGTATTTCAACGGTAAGACTTCTGGAATCTTGCACGAGCACCACGACCACCAAACTTCTTGGGCTCACAGCGTCTGGGATCAGCCACCAGCAGAGTCCTGTCATAACCCACGAGGATATCCTTAATCTCCTTCTTGGACTGCTCATCAACGTACTTCTGGTAGAAAGCAACAAGAGCTTTGGCAATAGACTGACGAATAGCGTAGATTTGGGAGGTGTGACCCCCACCTTTCACACGGATGCGCATATCAACTCCAGCAAAGCGGTGACGACCAAGGAGAAGGATAGGCTCGAATGCCTTGTAGCGGAGGATTTCCGGTTGGACCAGCTCGATCGGGACTCCATTGATCTTAATCAATCCACGGCCACGCTTGCAATGGGTAACCGCGACGGCGGTTTTCTTCCGGCCAAAACATTGCACAGACTCCGTTTTCGTCGCCATAGCTAAGGATGAACACTCACTCACTCTCTCTGTCCGTCTCTCTCTCTGGCGAAGGAAACCCCTAAGCCTATTGCCGGCCTTACAGAGCAGGTTGAGAAGGAGGCGTTCAAATATATACCTTAGTTGAATTTAGGGTTTTTGAAACAAAATGGGCTTAAAAGTTTTGTGTTTTTTTTTTCCTGGGCCAACACTAGATCATTTAGGCTACAAATGACTTCTACCAAATGGGCTTTGTTTAAGTGGATAAGTTCACTTAAGGCCCATAGGGGTTAGTTCAGTGAGCCTAAAAATTTCCGACTGGACTATTAATTTAACAATAGTAATGGATTAGCTCAGGGTGGTTCAATACAATTTTGATCTCTCCTCAGTACACATGATGGAGGCCAGGACTAATGTTCGATAAAAATGATTTCCCAC
>CAVNYN010262020.1:0-21253 GCA_963692815.1 Nyctanthes arbor-tristis
GTGCTCTTCCGATCTTCTTATTATAATAGTCAGCCCACACTTGTTGTAACCTAATTAGAAAATGAAATCGAATAGGCCATGAGACTAAATTTGCTTTGAAGTTTACATTTTTTTTTCTCTCCCCTAAATCTTTCTATGTTTTTCACCAAATTCGTTGAAAAATCGGAAGAGCGTTTAGTTAGTGTGAAAGTATGACTATTAAAATTTAGTACAAAGAAAAAACAAAAGTTAGGCCTTATCTTTTCAGGGTTGAATCTTATATAAGAGCTTTACTTGTTGCGAGTAACAAGGTATATGTACTTATAATCTTTGTCATTTTGACTCAAAAAGATATCACTTGTTAAACAATATAGCTAGTCAGTTATTATTCAAATAATTATTTAAACGAAAGCGCAAAGTTTGCTTATGTAGAATGTTTCATCAAATAATAATAATTCGGTTACACAGGAATCTATTTGCTTAATCATTTTGATAACATTATTCATGATGCATTTATGAAAAATGAATTATGTTCTGTCATTGTATAATAAGAAGAGTAATACATATATATATATATATATGCTTCATTAGTCAATTTATATACCAATCAAGCATAGCTGTAATCATAATATTCTTGACTCCATTATTAGAGTGAATATTGCTCTTCCGATCTCTTGGTTTCAGACAACAGATGTCTGCTATCGTGAGTCTAATTCACTCACCCACTGTGAGTAAAGTTACACCGCTCATTTTTGATGTGGCACATATATAGCCAATACACATGACAATCATGTGTGTGCTACGTCCGGCTATGTGTACGCCACGTCAAAAGTAAGTAGTGAGTAGATGAACAAAATCACTGATATCTTAATGATATCAAACAGTGTTATATATGGAATAATACTATCCGTTAATGTGAACACATCAATAATTCTATAAATCACATCTGCGGTTAGTATTGTACCACACCATTTGTCAAGTGTCGTAACGCCGCAACTTGGCGTGCACCCTTTGATGCTGACGCCTTGTATTAACATTGTGACAGGTTACCTACCTGCTTGTTAATGGCTGGAGTAAATTTTACAATATTGGATGCGACTGAACAGTAAAACTGTTGAAATTATTTTCTTTGAAATTTCAACAATAAAATTTTATGTAATGTTTATATAGGTATTACCATGACCAAAGATTTGGAAAATGTGGAGCTTGTAAATGAAAAAGAAAAGCAGACAACTTGAGTATGTTGAAGGGAAAAAGCAGCATTCCTATATTCATATCTTCGAAAAAGGGATCATAATATAGAAGATGGATTTGATTTCAAATGCCTTTGTGACTTGACTAAAAATCTTTAGAAAATAAAGAAGAATAGTATATATAAAATATAATATACTAATATTCAAAGAAAAATTCTCTTGTGACAATGACAATAACGCGTTGGTGACATGCATGTTCGCATGGGCAAAGCTATAATAGCTAAAATTTAATTTGAAATGACATGAAGAAGATTTGTTATCAAATATCGACTATTGTATAATTTTTAATGGAGGTGTTGCAAGCTAATTGCATTATATGACTTCTTGTAAAATGGGTAAAAAGAAAAATACATAAAATATTTTTATTGTCACTAGTATTTTTTTTCTAATATAAGTAACGTATCACATAAGAGTTTAACCGGGGGTGTAATATGATATTTATTATTTCTTTTTCAAAAAGTACTAACGGGATCTTGAACCTTTTATTTTTGAAAATGAATTTCCGGCAATCGAAACACTGATGGATAATTTCTTAATTAACATTTATGCTGTTCTGATCTTTGATGTTTCTTTTAACTATTGTCCTTTAAAAGTAAATTTCTCGTTTTCACTTTTCCATTCAACATATGGTTGGGGACTGTACTGAAAGAAAATAAATGATTTGTGACCCACTTGCACATTTTGAAAAGATTGGGAACCTCATTAAATTTTCCAAAAAACTTCACTTGAAAGTAACTTATTTCCACTTTAGGTTTAGGCCAAACATAATCTCTTTCTACACCAAAACATAACTGGTGGCTCAAACGGCTTTTCGTGCACTGACAACCAGTCAACCACCTCATTACAGATAATAATATTATTCTGAAAGCATATTCCCAGCATATAAAAGCCACAAAACTCTATTTCTCAACTCCGATTTCCTTCCGTTTGAATTATCATTTAATATTATTCAGTGATATACATGATGGTGATGATTAATAGTATCAGTAAGCTGCTTTTTGCGGCAAGAACCGACTGCAAGATTTTGAGAAATGAAAATGAAGATTTTGAGAAATAAGAAACTGAAGATTTTGAGAAATAAGAAACTGGTGAAAACAAACAGACAGAGACATATACCTTATAGCTTATTTTATGTGAGTACAAAGGAGAAAACATTATTACAAGCGGTGATTATACCTTATATAAATACATGAAAAAAAATTTCCTACCAAATGACCAATTAAACCAAAAAAAACACACACACACACATGTGTGTGCAGTTAACTACTAGCCGATTGACATTAAAGCGAAGCTGCATTAATACAACTATCACCAAGACACCTCTTTCTTTCCATGAATATAACAAAGAACACGTTACTATATATTGGCTCATTTGTCCCTCCATATAATTCTTTGCCAGAAAAGAGTTCTGACACATCTGGAATGTATCGTTATGATAGCTCCTGTTCTATGTGGATGTAAAGATGCATGACAGTTCCATAGACCATTGTTGTTTGCCATTTTTTTCCTCATATTTTACACTTATCTCTTGTTTGCTCGTCTCTTATTTTTTCAAATTTAAATTTGGTTAAATCAATAACATCCATTTTTTTGTGGGACATACTTATAATATACAAATTTCCACTATTGGAAAAGTCTATTTATACATACACTTTGTACAAACAGTTTTACAAAGAATGACTTGTCACAATTATATGAGTTGATTTTCTAAATGATGTGATGTGTGAAAAAACATATTGTTGCCATTTGTTAGTTTTAGTTTGTATAAGAGCAAGATTAATGTGAGGCAAAAACTCCAAAGTAAAAAAATACAAAGTGAAAGCTTGAAGGGAAAAAAAACCTATTTGAAAAAGAGAAAAAAATCGAAGGGGAAAAAAATTGTAAGGGTGGAAAAACCCAAAAGATGGGCTAAATTTAGCCCCCCCCCTCTTTACACCCCCCGGGGTGTCAAAATTCACCTTTTTCAACTTATGTATTATTTGGCTCAAAGGGGGAAAAAACTAAAAATAAGGTTATTCCTCTTTACATTATTTGCATGCATGTAAACAAAGGAGGGAAAAACCAAAATTTGAGTTTTTTTTCCTTATATTAATCATGTTCTAAGTTATTTTGTAAAAATACTAGTATAAATAGTAAAACTATTTAACTCCCCTAATTTCCTCTCTTATTTAACATAAAAATAAAAGTACATTTTAATATGAATGCAAAATTATCATCGCACAAAAGTAACAGTAGTAGTAATTTTCTTTTTTAACCCATACATCGTGCCTTAAAATTCCACGAAATGTAAAATGCGTTTTTCTCCCTTCCCATTAACCGTGAAATAGTTCCTCCCCTCTTAAGGTTTTTCCTTTTTAGCCAAATTCTCCCCCTGATTGCAGTCTCTAAATTCCATGTCAATGCCTTAGGAGATTCTGTTCTCCCTTGCATTTCTTTTCTTATCAAGTTATGGCAGGTTTGAATTCGAAAAGTTCAGATCTGTGGTGAAATAATTCAGTAAGAAAGTTAAATAATGGAAGGGAGATGGACTGTAGGGTATAAGATGATGGAAATTGTGAACAATCCGGCGGTAATGGAGACCTTTGTGGATATATTGGTCTGTACAGTGCCGATTTGGTTGGCGGTGATGATTGGTTTGGTGATCGGGTGGTCATGGCGGCCAAGGTGGACCGGGTTGGTTTTTCTGGGGTTTCGGTCGAAATTTCGGTTTTTCTGGACTGCGCCACCTGGGTTTGGGGCGAGACGGTTTTGGCTAGCGTTTACGGCGTTATCTGCTTTTTCGGTTTGTCGTAGGCTTTGGTTTTGCTTCCGTGGGAGGAGTCGCAAGGAGGAGGCCGTGGCAAAGGATGAGATAGTTTCCGGTTCGCCTTCGGTGGTGGCTGATACTGAGTTAGATGCCGCTGCTGATGCCAGCCGTGGCGAGATCAGGTAGTGTTTTAACACCCCCTCCCTTCCCCTGGGGCGTTTAAAAGTTGGGTTGTTAATAATAATCATAACAGTATATGATAATGAGTTTTTTATTCATGCAAACTTATGTTTCGAGTTGCTATTTAGATAAAAATGTAGGAATTATCAGTATGGAAAGTTGTTAATTTTAACAATGGCAGTTAATTTCGTAGTTTTGGCCGGGACATGTCTCCCTGCAAGTATCATTTATCAACTTTAATGCCAGATCTCTTTTCCTTGCTGTGTAGCTCGAATATTTAACTACTTTCATTCAAAATGAAGGCATTTTTTGGTGAAATTTGGGAAGTGGAGAGGTATGATGGTGATTGAACTTTGAAGTGCTGTGTCAAGGATGAGGGTGTGGTACATGATTCTCGAAAGAGTAGAGTAGCGAGTTTGTAGTAAGTTTCCATTGGCAATTGAGGTTAGTGGTGGCAATGGTGGAGGGAGGTTAGCTTGTCATATATGAGCAATGAAAGATGAGAGAAACTGAAGCTGATACCACTGGAAGAATTTTGGGTTTGGGAGAGAAAGGGAGGGGAATGGGGTAAGAGATAATGACAATTACCGTATTCGACATCAAAGTTGATAATTTTACTTTTTCCATGTTTTCCATCTCATCAAAATGATTAAACTCTATAAAAAAGATTTGTAAGTATATAAAATCTAATTTTAAAAATATCTACTGATAGTGTATTCCGCTACAAAACTGGCAGCTTGACTTCCCGCTATGCAATATATAACAGGAGTGCCTTTTTTTCCTTGTGAATAGTATAACTGGTTCAATGGTCCTTCTGTCCTGTTGTTTCCAAGTCCTGCTTGAATGCTTCCATTGATGGTGATCAAGGGAAACTGCGACGGAACTTATTTTATCTGTTCATTAGTTGAGTAGTTATGAACCCTAGACAGGTTTTTATGTTTGTTTGGACAAAAAAGGAGGAGAAATTTTGCAATGGAACTAAAATGCGTACACCGTCAGGCGTCAGCTGTCTTTTTATGTTGGAATAAAGAGTGGATTTGTTGGGGATGACATGCCAAAGATCTTTGTAATTCTGATGTAAAATTCTAGGAGTGCTAACATAGATGTACTTAAAATGAAAATCAAGAACATAATAATGTATTTTCTAATCTTGAAGTTTAATGAAATACATTTACCAGAAAACTTAGGAAGACTTACTTGAGGGCTTTCCCTGGAGACTCTTTAAAAGTAAGATGCTCATTGTTTCAGTTAGTCGTCCTAAAAGTTATACCCCAACAAACTCTTAGTTGATTACCTTCAAAATTGTTCATGTTTGGCTCTCTACAATTTGAGAATCAAATCCACCTTTTTTTGTATTTTGTAATGGTAGCATTTGACAAGTTTCAAGTGTCAGTGCGCTACTTATACGCTTACTCCAAAAATGAGGAAAACAGTAAATTGTAATGGGATTTAGTATAATGAAGAGCTAATAATAAAAAGTTTTACCAAGGTTTCAGTCAAATTTTAAAAAAATGTTTTCTATTATGTACAAGATGCTCTTTAAAAATAAAGGGACATTTCGGAATGATCTCAAAAAACTGCATAAATATATTGACTAGTTTTCACTCTGTATAAGTCTGTTTCTTGCTGAAATTCTACCAATCTTCTCGGCAATTAAACCAATATTGAAGGCTAAATTTCTGAGCTTTCAATACTCTGCGTGCACAATTAGATCAATTTGGAAGGCTGGGAGGGTGGCCGATTTAACATCTGGAATGAAGATTGGTTCTTATGGTGATGAACATCGATATCTGGAAGTGCCTCTTTATCAGGGTTCTTTCTTGCCTTCCCACTCTCTGCTTTCAACGTCAAGCAATGTTTTATCTTACTGTCTTAATTCTCTGAATGTATGACCTTGCACAGCAGAAGTATCATGTTTGTTGCTTTGTCGGGAAATTGTGGTGCGTAATATTGACTCTACTCCTTGTACAGGCCTAGTGGAAGTCTCAATGCGGACAAGAACAATGTCACAGAGAAAGATCTGGAACATTTATTGCATCTTCTTAATGGGAAAGATGGGGAGTTGGTTTGGCAAAGTATGATGGAGCGCTCAACCTCAAACATGACATATCAAGCTTGGCGTCACGAGCCTGAGGTAATGTTTATGTTCCCATTGATATTGATTGTGTTCAACTCAATGAAGTTCCGACACAGCAGATTTGCCGGAATATGTCGACGCGACATGGGTACAGGTATGAGATCCGTACCGGATCCTTCAATTTGAAATTGGACATGGCAAGAAAATGAAGAAGGTAAATGAAAAACTAACTCGCGCCTTTTACTGGTATCCTGAAGCTAAAACCGAAGAAAACACTGCGAACCTTGTTAGTAACATAGTGACGAATCAAATGGAAGAAAAAGATGAAAAACTAAAGTTTGCTCATCGGGCAGTGAGGAAGAACCAGAACCAGCTGGCACAGCATACGTGAGGAAGAAGACGTCTAATTTCTAATTTGTGACCTAATTAGAGATTTGGGTCAGATATATTAATTTGGGGCATATTTGTTTATGAAAAGTTTGTCCCCAATACTTAAAACATAAAGCCCAAACTTAAAAAATTCAGAAAGATTTGTAATGGATGATGATATTTTTTTATAAAATAACGAAGCCCATGTTTGGAAAACTCAAAAAAAACAAAAACAAAAATAAAATTTTTTTTATTTATTACCATACCCCCGTACCCGTGTCCAAAATTTGGACACTTTTTAGCCATGTCCCTATATCCTAAATTTTTGAAAATGAATGTCCGATATACACCCCCTGGCTGTGTCCCATACCCGTGTCAGAGCAACATGGGTTCAACTGTTGTTGCAGGAAAAAGTATCTCACATGCTCTTTTTCTATTGAATCGCTTGCGCAAGTTGATGTAATGGACTAGCTGAGAAGTGATTTTTTGAATAAGCAGGATGTGTTAATTTAAAATAATTATTTTTATTCTTTCTCAAAAAGGTTATTTTTATTTTTTTACCATAGATCGGAAGAGCAAATAAAACATTGTGTACTTGTTTTTTCAGCCACCAATGTAATTTTTTCAGCAGGCTTGGTGTGTTTCTGCATGCATCGTTGGTTAATCTTAGGGCAAATTCTGACTGCATGGGTTAGAGCATCATTGGGATCAATTAAACTCTATGGGCCTCTTTCAAATAAGAGGCTTGATTGATCTTTTATTTCTTAATTGTTAGGTGCGGTTTTTCCCCAATCATACATTCAAATTTTAGATTATGTGTTTCAGCTCTTCCACTGCACTCTCTTCTGGTGTGGTTATTACTGCTGGCAACTTTGTCTTCATGGTTTTCTATCATAATCTCCTCCCAAATAATATAAAATTTTGATAAAGATCAGTTATTCTTTGTCTCCCAAAATTGCATGTTGTTTTCTTTGACTTTTGGTTTCCGCTATCTTGATTTCCCTGGCTCACGTTTCCTGCATGCATGGATGTAGTTGGACACAGGCTCCAAGTCGCATATATTATAATTGTATATTAAGCAATTCTATTTTTACGTAATGCCAGATAGTTCCTGAGGTTCACATTTGTTTCCTTCTAATCCCGTTGTAGTTCCTTAGGCTCACATTTGTTCCTTCTAACGTTGCTTCAATGTTTTGTGTCATACATTAGAGACGCCACATATATTATTTCCGTTGAATTAGGCTTTCTGCCCAATGCAGATCTAAGTTCTAACATAAAACAAGGTTGAGGAAAATAAACGCTCTTCCGATCTGCCTGGAAATCTTCCTGGGTCTCTGGACTCTGAAGAAAGAATTGAAGCCTTTTTCTTCAGGTTCATATCACTTATCAAGAGTGTGCTAAAATTCACTCTGTGGATCATTTTGTTACCAGGTGGGTCCAATAATGTACCGCAGCAAAACCATTTTTGAGGATGCAACTCCTGAGCTGGTCAGAGATTTTTTCTGGGATGATGAGTTTCGTCCTAAATGGGATCCTATGCTTGCTTACTTCAAGATATTAGAAGAATGCCCTCAAACAGGAACAATGGTAGTCCACTGGATTAAAAAGGTTTGTGTAATGAAAGCTGCAATTCATTATAACTGGAGCAATTATCATATAATGTCACTTGTATCAAAAGTTCTGCAAATGATGATGTCTTGACTATTCCTGCCTATGCAGTTTCCCTTTTTCTGCAGCGACCGAGAGTATATCATTGGTAGAAGAATATGGGAAGCTGGAAGAAATTATTATTGTATTACTAAGGTATCTTATGAATGAAAAGGATTGTTGATCGATATCTATATTTGTTGGTTTTACAGCCTTAAGAGGCTGGAAACTTCTTGGTGACTTATTCTGGGTTTCCTTTCAACTTGTTCTATTCTCCTCAATCATAAGATTGAGAGGTGCCCATTTGGGATGGCTTCATAAAGGCGCGTTTGAGACCTGGAAGCTGTTTTTTAACCCATTTGGGTACTTCTCTGAAAGTGCTTTTTCCTCTTAAAACTTAGTATAGCATTTTCATTAGAAGACATTTCAGAAGAATCTGGACTTGGAAGCACTTCTACAAGAAACAAAAGCTATGCCCAACAGGATTTTTTCCATCTGGTTACTTGGTGCATGGCTGACTCATTTTTTTGATATTCTTCTCTCAAACCCATTTAATTATAATTGAGTCTCATGAGCAACTGAGGGGAATGCATCTTAATGCACAGTGTACTTCTGCAGGGTGTTCCATATCCGGCTTTACCAAGGCGTGACAAACCTAGACGTGTGGATCATTATTTTTCAAGCTGGATTATCAAACCTGGTAAATATTGCTGTTCAGGTTGTTTTACTGAATTCAATATTTGATTTTCATCATTTTCATTGCATACATAAAATAAATATAGTGCAATCACGCAAAGGAGATGGCCAGTTATCCGCATGTGAGGTCACACTGATTCACTGCGAAGACATGGGAATCCCAAAGGACGTTGCCAAGTTGGGCGTTCGACATGGAATGTGGGGAACTGTTAAGAAGTTGCATGTTGGCTTCAGGGCATATCAAAATGCAAGGAAATCTGAGGCATCGCTGTCCAGATGTGCTTTGATGGCAGGAATCACTACAAAACTTTCATCCTGTGAAGGGAATAATCCTCTAGAGCCGGGAGCAGGCAATGAGGAGAGGGATGAAGTTGTGGAGACTGATAGACGAAGGAATGGCGGTGGAATTGATTGGAGATGGATGGCTATTGGTGGAGCCATTGCCCTTGCTTGTGGACTCCGGACGGGTTTTATAGGAAAAGCTGTGTTAGTTGGAGCAGCGCATAGAGTTGCTCGGAGACGAGGTAATTTTGGATGAAGATTTACACGCTAATGGCATATGGAGCGTCAAATTCTAGTAGCAAAGAGATTTATATTCGTTATAATGCTCGAACTTTGTTGAGTTGTATCTGTTCCAGGTACCAGTTATATTTGCCAATGTGCCGAGTTTTTCTTGAATGTCAAATGCTCTTTATTGTAGCTTGTGTTTCTTTTCAGGTTCCACCACAGTGAAGTCTCGTATATGCTGTAAAAGAACTTCACCATATGAGATGATCCTTTAGATCTCTAATTTTGCTCACTCTTTCGTTGTTCGTTTACGAGTTTTATCAGTTTCTTCTAATCATTAGTAAGTCAAGGGCTTTCGTGTTAAGACCAAGAAATATAAGTCTCATGAATGGGATGGTGGTATGTTGAACTGAATATGGAAAGGGATGAATATGAATGTACTTCTCTCTTATTTAGTTCAAGAAGACATGATAACATATGAATAATGCATGTACTTTTCAATGCATTTCGTTCAACATTTTAAACGTTACAAGGCTCATAGAATTGTAAGTTTGATGAAAGTTCGAAGAACATACGCGTAGATTTTATGAAGATGCATATGAACTCTGTAGTTTCTGTTTTGACATAAGAGTATAATAGAACTTCAAATCAATAAAATTCACTAAAGAAAAAGGGGGGGGGGGAGGGGTCAGTAACTACATATTCTATGGGTTTCTTAATGTGTCCAACGAGAGTTTGTCAGATGATTCATTGGACACTGACTCTATAGAAGAACTTGATAAGTTGGTCGCATTTTATGCTAAGTAATGCGTACGGTGACTAAAGTAACACGTTCTTCAACCTAGTATATATATTTTTAAAAAATAGAAAGGGAGATTGGAAATGAGTTTGGTACCAGATTTTAAGATGTTTGGATATGACACAACAATATCCTGAGTTTCTGCAAACCGCAAATTGATGTCGCTGTTTTTTACCACATCAATTAAGGAAAAAAACACTTTAGTCAGGTTTCGCTTGATTCTTGTTAATAATATTTTGTGAGATTTATTATTAGATCTAACTCTACTCAATTTCAACTACAAACTTTATGAAACTTACGAAATCCATTTGATTAAGAGGGCGCGGACGCTCCATGGCAAGTGATTCGAGTTCCGACTTTTTCAAGTTGTGAATTCTCATCTTCTCAAGTTCACAAATCGCATACGTTGTTTGTACGGCAATTTGATTCGTGAAATTTGTTACTTCTTTGAGATACAGAGTACAAACTGACAGAATAATAATTATATTTAAATTTTATAGATTAAGTAGGCGAGTGACACGTGACACGGTTTTCAACCCATTCAAAGAATTAAACAAATGAGTGCCATAATTTTGGTGTCATATTTGGTTTCATCTGTTTCTTTCTGCAAATTGCAAATTGCCACTCTTCTCTTTCTACATTTTGAAAAAAAAAAAATGCTGTTGGGAATTTGAGATCATCAGTCACTCAGTGTTTCTACATATTTTTGTGGTTTTTACTATTCCAAATCAAAGTGGTGCCAATTTTGTTATTTATATGCAAAAACATCATTATATTAATTTAAGGAGGAACGAGTCTCGATTATTCTAACAAATCCTTTTATGTGGACGTTGAAATTTGTTTTATCGAGTAGTTTTTGACATTGATGTTCGATTATTGAGGACACTTTGCACTAAAGAAGTGGCTAAGTAGAAGCTGAATGCATGCTTTGCACTTGCAAGAATGTGAAATGTGATTCGGATTGGCTAAATATTTGGTCCCTTTCCAAATTCCCCTATAAATGCTATAACTAATACACATTGAACGGGAATGCCTAACAACTACAAACAACCAACATCAATTCAATCACTATAGTAAAATTTTGAGGCCGATGAAACTACCCAAATACAAACTCCTTAGTTCATGTCAGTTCGATTTAATTTGAAAAGAAGTTAAATTTATTCAGTGTTTATTATCGTTATAATAATAAGAAAATTACGAGATACACCAAATCTCGACCACTCATTTAGTCTTTTTTGTTCTCTCAAGAATTTAACCCAGTTTCCCTTAAAACAAAGAAAAAGAAAAATGGGAATTTAGCCCTGTTTAGTTCAATTTGATCCAATTTTATTCTATCATAATATGATTTCATTAGATTATCACATTCTAATTAAATGAAAAAAAATAAAAAATAAAAATCACATTGGCACATAGTCTCTACTATCATTACGAAAAAGACAATACTAGATGAATTGTATCGAGCACCACGCAGCTCCTTTATGGCTAAAGAAATCAACTTGTGGGCTCTTTAGGGAATGAATGGTTCATTTCTAATGACTAGTCCCCATTGATAGATAAGCATCTCGAAAAAGACCCTCAACTTCAACTTGGATTTGAGATGCAAGCCAAATCCACAGCATTTGATGCTGTTTGGATAGGTCAACACAATTAGTTTGGCGGATGAAATTAGTGTAGGATTGGACCATTGCCCTAACCCTTAGGAAAATAATATGGATCTTGTTAACACATTTGGCCCCATGTCTAGCAATTTGACAATTTGAGGGGCCTAGTACTAGCAATTCTTGTTCAATTTCAGTAAACCCACCCCCCCCCAAAAAAAAGAAAGAAAGAAAAAAAAAAGAAAAAGAAAAGAAAGTTACACGACGCTTTTTTAATGTTACAAATGAATTGTAGAGAGGGGAAACGAATCATTGTTCAAGTGAAAATGGCAAATTATCTAAAAATTTATTGGTAACTATTTTAGTTTGTTAAAAAATGGCAAGTTATTGTTATTACAAAAATAGCAAATTATTTAACAATCCTACATAATAAAAAAAGAAAAAAAAATGTAAATTCAAACCTCGTTCGTAAATGTGTTGCTGTAATCACGGTAAAGTATATTTGAAAAAATCTCCTAAAAGGTGGGTCAAAACTATAACTAATTTCTCATAGAATCACTCCTTGAGAAGATAATCAAAGCCTAAAAATGCTATTAATATCAAGAATATTTTTCTCATTTTTTGGCATGTAGAATTGCGTAAAATTTTGTAGTTAGTGTTTATCAGTGATATTTAAAGAATCAAAAGAACCACCATGCATTAACCATCACAAAAGAAAGTGTTTGTGATTCGACAATGGAGTTAAACCAGTGATAAACAGATCACGCAGTTTTTTTTTTTTCCTCCTTTTCTTTTCCAATGTTTAGACAATTTTTATCACTTTAATTTACTCAAAGATGCAATGCAATAGGACACTTACATTCCTCTGAAAAGTGAAAACACGGAATGGAACGAAGCGAGTAGAGAAAATACTGAAGTGAGGCCTTTTAAGGGCACAAGATTCATTATCCAGAAAAGACAAAACTCCTACAAAAAAGAAATCTCTGAGCTAATTCTGGGATGTAAAATTAGCATTAGGATACAGATACAAATTTATAGAGTATTTAGTCATTTGAGGGGTGGCTGGCATGCTGAAGCCCACGTGGCTCTTTCTCAACCACTTATGCATGAACTTGCCACCATGAATGCAGACTTTTGAGGAGCTTTTCAGTTCTATTTTCATCTCTTAGACCACTGAACCTTTTGGGATAAGATTCCCCCTGTGTTTCTTGGGGATTTTCTTGGTTTTGAGAGAGTGTTAGAAAAATGGTGTGGTGCAACTGTAATGGGTCTGGGTAAGAAGGTATGCGGAACTTTCTTGATTTAGTTTGATCTTTAAAGGTTTATCTCCTTTTCTGATTCTTTCTTGTTTTTCTGGTCATTTTTGGTATATTTTTGGGAAAAAGATCTGATTTTTATGCCCCAAAACGGAAATTTATGTTTAATTTCGGTTTTTAGATGTTGGGTGAAAGCAGAAAAACAGTGTTCCACTTACATATATTTGGATTGGTTAGAAATATTTATGATTTTGGGTAGTTTGTTTTTATTGGTTCCAATTTCCTTTTGTTTATAATAATAGCAGGATCTGTTTGTTATATTACTGTGGATAGATGTAATATACGTTTGATGCTTAGCTGCTGATTTTTTATACTGTGGAATTATTGAATTTATCTAAATTTGCAGCAAATTTCAGATTTCTGGATTCAAAAGTTAGAGAATTATCTTTCTTTCTTTATTCTGCTTTTTAAGCAACTATAGTATGGGCAAAATACCATTGGTTGACAGAATTAAATTAAACGACGATGGTTGTGGTGAGGAAGAATTCAATTCTTATCAGATTTTAGGCTGGTTTTTGAGGGCGATCTTGGCTTGGCTTATTTGGACTTGAGCTTGTAGTCTCGAAGCTTGGCTGGGCTATCTCGTTTACATCCTTCAGCTTCTCAGTTATGTCCTTTCCCATTAGAGCTTGGCTTGAAGGTTAGCTGATATTCCAGTGTTACATCCGTTGCCATTGGAACTTTTTGTCAGTTTCACTTTTTCCTTGTGTCTCTCCTGCATATCCAATGTCCATATTCATGATTCTTTGTTTGTCGTTGTATACTCCATCATATATATATATATATATATATATTTTTTAAAAACTAGGTATACTCCATCATATTAACCTTGTAAAACTAAATACAAAAATTTCAAAAAAATTCCTGGTTTGGTGAGATTGTGCATTTTAGGAGAATAATGCACATTCAATTAGCATTGTATTGTAATTGCTATAGTTACAGATTTACCATGTAAGTCTTTCATTCCTTTACGCTTTGGCATATGTTTGCTTAAACCAAGTTTTTGAGGATGATTCCATGCTACAATTCAATGGGAATGAGGTGCTTTTGCATGTTCTAAATGTCCAATTTTGATCCGGAGACACCAGGTGTATGTGGCGCCTTCCCCTCCACTTGTTTCATGGACCCACATGTGGAGCCATGTTAATGTGAAAAAAACTAGTGGAGGGGAAGGCGTCACATACACCGGGTCTGGATCAAAATTCTCTATATGTCAGTTGGCAAGACGTTTCCAAACCTGTCCTAGTAGGGAAGGGGTTGTGTGGAGAGAAAACAAATTAGCTTCCCTGAATTGTATTTCCTTTTCTAAGCTGGGTCCATTTCTTATTACAAATGGGTCAAACGTTCTCCATAGTATACTAGACAACAGAAAACAATAATAAAGTATTAAGACATGAGAGATAATGAAGATAGGTTAACTGGGATACCAACTGCCCATAAGAAATTTTGGAGTGACCCATTAATAGCTGTGTGCAACTTTACTGAAATATTAGCACTTATCTTGACAGGAAACTACGAAGCAAATAAGACTCCAATCTTAGTGTAGAACATTGAGTTCCATGATGGAACACAATAAATTCAAGAAAAGACGAAAATCCAATGCGTGGCTATTTGTTTCAACCAGTTACATGCAATAAGTGGGTTAAGGATGCATATAATTACATCCAAGTGTCTGAAAATAACAGAATATTGACAGGCAGTGCTCATGAAATCTAGTTGAAAATGAATATTACACTTGGACTTGAATGGAGATTCTGATAAATTCATGTTGTATGAGGTGATATAGCCTCCCAAAAAAAAGCATACAAGCCCCCCCAACCCACCCACACTCTCTCTCTCTCTCTCTCTCTCTCTCTCTTTGGTATGTGGTTTTAGTGTGCGGATTTTAAAGTAATGATTTCTAGCTTGGTGGAGCTTTTCCTAATCAATACAAAGTTAACTTTATGGTCTATTCAGGCTCTTTCTAAGGTATCAAAGCTATGGAAATGCCTTACCTTAATATTTGTTGAAGTTGGTGCTTATGGCAAAAAATGACACACTGTTGATGATGAACGCCAAGGATGAAGATCTTGATTTAGGACTTGCTCTAGGTTCTAACAGTTACGGCATCCAGCCACGGTTGAAAAGTAGTTCAGGTGCAGGTGTAAATGCAAACTTAAGAGGGGACATGGCATTTGCAGCATCTGATCCCCTATCTGAATTAGTTTGGCTACCACATAAAGGTTTGAGATCTAAAGTGTGCGGATTCCAGCTCCGCAGATAAAAAACCCTACCTTTTATGGAATGTGGGACCGAGCAATAAGGTTCTTTCACCATCCCAAGTCGTTGGATCCCAGGGACGTGAAGATGGCATTATAAATGTGGGAAGTTCGACAGTGTCCCAGACATGCGTAAATGCAAACAGCAAAGTTGATGATAGAGCAACTTCAGCTAGCCCTGTTAGGATTGCTCCTACACCTGCGTTGGATGCAAAGTATGGACCCTTTGAAGGTATTGAGTTGGTTTTGTCTATATTTTTCCATTTCCGATTTTTGTTTACCAAACATCATTGCCTTTCCTTTTCCTTTTCCTTTTCCTTTTCCAGCCTCTCATTAAATAAAAATGAAATTTATTTGGGCTAAAGTACTCAAAAAGATATTATGGACTGTTATTTAGCAGAAACAAATGGTAAAAGAAAGAAGGGAGGTGGCATTACAGATGCTTATCCAGAGGAGGTACATCTTGGGGAAAATAGAGAGGAGAACTTGGGTAATATGCATGTTATTGAAGTTATCAAAGTTGCGGAAGCCAGCGCTAAGACTGCAGGTATATTTTGCTTATACTTCACTTGAGACATCAGTTCAAGAAAATGTTCTCTATATATTTTGTTGTCCTTTATGCATACTTAACTCATGTGCTTCAACCGATATGAAAATTAGCAATTAAAGTTCTTATTGAACCGCAGTGTTTTCTGCAGAACAAGATATTCTACCGTGGGGAAACAGTAATTGTGAATTTCACATGACAATAACTGGGCAAAAAGCAAGCGATAATCATAATGAAAACATCCAAAATATTGCTGATGACAGTGGAACATTGCACGCAAATGTTGCTATTGGTTCTGAACCTCGTCCAGCTAAACCACCCGAGAATCATCTTAGTTCACCACAAAACATACAAACCGTACAGGAACCAGACAATGAAGTAATGTCAGCTACTGGAGAAGTAAATAAAAATAATGTTGTGCTTGATTTAATGGGTGCCCCCGTTTTGGTGAAGCTTGAGTGCACTGCAGAAAATGAGTTGCACCATCCAACTGCTGAAAAATCTCAAACTTCAAGTGACGATCGACGAGCGAGGTGCAATTCTCTTTCAGTTGAGAAATCTCCGACTAGTAGCAGGATCCAGCTGTATCGGGAAAAGGGCAAAGGAAAAGCATTATCTGATGCAGATGCCAACGGTAGATCCTCAGACAATGAGGAAGATAGCCGTGAGAGTGCAGAAAGTTGTAACAGTGCTGGACTATTTTCGAAAGGTATAAAGCGGTCAAAATGTGAACGAGAGTTGGCTGTTGAAAGCAAAAGAATGAAAAAACAAATTCAAGCAACTCATGCTTCGACATCCATTATCAACCATGATAGTTCTTTCATGAATTGGATATCAAATATGGTAAACGGCGTCCAGGACCCTTCTATCGCTCTTACACTTGCTGATTCCAACGATCCTGATCAGCAAGAAACAGTCATGTTTGACAAAACTCATGATGCCAAAACCCAAAATATGGGGTTCCAAGCTATGTTTCAGTCTTTGTATTGTTCACTTCCGATCTTTTCAGACAATGGGGTTCTAAAAGACAATTATTCAATAGAAGAATCTAAAGACCATCTGGTGGCTGAAGAAACATTCCTTGAGAACCGTCCTAGATCATGTTACATGGACAAGGACAGCCCTAGCAAGCAGATTGTCATGGTAAATGAAGTGGATCTACCCATATCGAGAAATATTGTGGGCATGTCAAGTGAACCATGGATCGTCTCTGAAGATTGTGCTAATGAGACCAATACAACAGTGAATAAAGCTTCACATGACTTGGAAATTAAGAGAGGAACTGATTTGGTAAGCTCATCCTGCACTTTAGGCAAACAGGTGAATTGCACTGCAGAGAACACTTCTCTGAATTTTCCTTCGAGAGGCAAGGAAACCTGTATTATGCACCCCAAAAGTAATCCTCTTTCTAGCTTGTGGATTACTCGTCTTTCTGTGAGAACTACCGAGTTAGAAAACTGCAACTGGAGTACAGAACAAGTCCCCGAGGGTTCTACTGATTGCACAAAGGTCAATCCCGACACTCAAGTTGGTTCTCCTTTCCCAATGGATCAGGAAATTTCAAAGGAAATTAACAAAGTTTCTGCCCATGGTGAAGCGTCTGTAAATGTTAAGTCCATAAACAAACAGAACTCCATACAACCTGTCCAAAAGTTTGAAAGTTCAGAGGCAATGGCCTCTGTGTTTGCAAAAAGATTGGATGCTCTAAGGCACATTGTACCTTCAGAAAAGACAAAATCTTCAACATGCAAATCTCCTCCATGTTTGTTTTGCGGCAAAATTGGCCACGGTTTGCGTGAATGCTCAGAGGTCACAGAAACTGAGCTAAAGGATCTCATAAGGAAAATCAATTTGTTTGACAGTGTGGAAGAATCTCGATGTTTGTGCATTAGATGTTCTCAGCTTGACCATTGGGCAGTTACATGTCCCCAGGCATCTTCAAGTGTGCACTGCCAATCGGAACATAATGCTTCTTTCATTACTCATGGTTCTCGTCATCTAATGTTTTGTTCAGGCAGTGACAAATTTGGTAGCTACCTGGGAAGAGAAGAAGATTTTTCCCAAGTGGCTTCTGATCGAAAGGCACACAGCTTTAGAAAATTTCTCTCAGATTCCGCTCCTAGTAATCTGACTTGGGATGTAAAGGAGCTCATGGGAGAAAGAATTTATGAAGTAAATAGGTGTATGCATTCAAAGACTGATTTTAATGAATATCCAAGTTTGCCCCTCTCCAAAGTTCTGAGTTCACAAAATGAATATTCACCTGTAGAGATGTTTGAAGCCATAAGGAAACTGCGTCTTTCTCGCGTGGATATCCTCAGGTAATGAATCAATAGAAGATTTTATTTAACTTGTTTTGTATACTTGTTCCAATTAAACTAATCCTTGTTTGTAGCATGTTCTGAAAGTTACTGTCTCCCACTACTTCAACCAAATGGAATAATATAATCCTCCATAAACTTTTTGAGGTGCACAAATAACCTTAGGATTTTCAGTGATTGGAAAAGAGAGAATGGAGAACTTCTGACATTCCATAAATGCTGTAAAATTTAATTATTTTCCTTTGCGGTTGTTCATTAGATTCCACTGCTGATCACTAATTGATTATCCATTATGTATCAGATGGATGAGCTTCCCCATCTCTCAGTCTCAGTTAAATGGTTTTTTCGTGCGTTTGCGGCTTGGAAAGTGGACTGAGTGGTCGAACAAAGATGAAAGCCAGCCAGCACAACTTGGGGGAACAGGTTACTATGTTGCTTGCATAACAGGTATGTAATTACTGTAAAATTTCAGAATTGGGATTGTACCGAAAGTTGTCTTGCCTCAGACATGTTTAACATTAGTGACCCTTATGAATTTGTTTTGTATTTCCTGTGAACTAACAGGAGCAGAAAGAGAGAACATAGGTAGCAGTTCCAAGAATTCTATCTTTGCTGATGTTGAAGGCTTCAAATGCTCTATTGAGAGTCAGTATGTCTCCAACCATGACTTCTTGGAGGTAAAATCTTTTTTTCCCCTGTTCGTCAGGTTTACTGGCGTCCCAAGAATTGCCTTTATTCCTTCTTGCAACTTGTGTGAAAATTGACTTGTTTGCATTTATATAGATTTTGGGGATGATTTTGTCATAAATATAGGTGCACTTTCCAATTTCCAAAACCCAAAAATCAGTATGATAGACTATACTCTGAGAAAGGAAGTTTAGATTTTACTTTGAATCGAAAGAAAATAAACTTTGGTATCAATGTTTTGGTTTTTCTGGCTTGGGTCTTCAGTCCAGCATTCTTCATATGCACTACACATGTTTGTCTGTAAGTCATTGCTGCTGGAATTTAAAATGACCAAACTGGGTTTGACTTGATTTGTGCCCGCCCTTGCTCTCTTCTTTCTATAATTTAGTGATGTGTGTTGGGAATCGGTTCTAGATGTTGGATCAACTTTAATTAATCGGTAAAAATACTTTGGTGATGTTGAGACCGTAGTCGATAATGGAATTCAAAGGCTGAACGCTTTCTACTGCAGGAGTAGATTAGTCTAAGTTTCTTAAAACCAGCTTTTGGTGATTGAGAAATTAAAGCCAAAATGAAATGCTTAATACATAACTTTTTAGAATGTTGAGTAGAATATTATGGAATATTCTGAATTAATGACTCAAAACTTGTGTCTTCTTGGACATGATATTTGCAAAAAGATGCATCTTTTCATCTAAGAGACAGTAACCTTTTGGACATAGAATTTCCAAATCTTGTCTTTTTGAGACATACCATCATTCATTATCATATCGTTGAACATTACTACGACATAGTTTCTATTTATTAAGGGTCAGAGTTAATAAAAAGGGAGTGCAAATTGTTATTACGTTCACTCGTCTGCATAATTTGGAGTGTTTTTTTTTGTGGCCGAGTTGTTTTATCTTAGAAGAGAGGTTATTACTTTTATTAAACATTCATTATATGCACTCATGTATTGTTGCAGGATGAGATTAAAGCATGGTGGTGCAGGA
Source organism: Nyctanthes arbor-tristis (assembly GCA_963692815.1). Lineage (NCBI taxonomy): Eukaryota > Viridiplantae > Streptophyta > Magnoliopsida > Lamiales > Oleaceae > Nyctanthes > Nyctanthes arbor-tristis. The sequence continues at coordinate 19,973 of CAVNYN010262020.1, forward strand.
TTGTGAAATCCGGTGGCAAGATCCCTTCACTAGACGAGCTGAAATCGAAATTTGAAGAGAGAAAAGTTCTGGGTTTTTAGTGTTCTGTGCTCTCCATTAGACATGGCGCTTACGAGTCTTTACTCATAGCTTGAGCTAATGCTCTTGTAAGAAGCACTGTGTGGTATGAGCTTCTTTCTGTACTGTAAATAAAATTTTGATAAAAATCTGTTATGTTTCCAAATCGTGTATGAGTCTGTTAGATTTCTTTCAAGAACTAGAGAAAAGATATCTTACTGTCTAGTTCGTTAGAATTGAAAGAATTATCATTTTTTTCAGGTGTCGGTAGTATTCAACAGCAGCAATGAATGTAATTTATGTCAGTAGCGTCCCAATCCAATATAACTATACAATTACAAATGCAAAGATTGGATTTTCACAATTTCTTGTCCTGTTCTTGAATTCTTGTTGACTCAAATCAATAGAACTAATAGTTGGAAGACCAAGATGCAAATATTGATGCCTTGAATGGAATTCTCTGATAAGTGACAAGGAAAAGTGATTCTTTTGCAGTTGGAACTTGGAATGATGGAATCCCTTTAGTATGAAGGTAAGTGTTGCTTTTCAGAGAAGGGGGGGGGGTGTACACATACACTTGGATAGAGTTGGAGATGCTTTTGGTGGCAAAGACAATGAATTATTCCCTTGAGTCTCACAAAACTAGACTTGTATTTTATTTTCGTTTTATCCCACAAAGATAGGTCACTATCTGTTTAAACTGTGGTTGAAATATTAATTTTTTTATATATCCCTATTTAATATGTATTATTATCAATCAATAAAATAAAAGTATTAAAATAAATCATTAGTAAATTAAAGGATATATTAGTAAAATATTCTAAAGTTAATAAAATTATACAACAAATTCTACTAACATACGCTTGAGAAGATAAATCACGGCGTATATACTTTTATTTTAAAATTTAATAATTATTAGACAGTCAAGCACTTCACTTTTTACTTTAATCGTCTTTCCTCTAGTGGCGACCCCGCCACCCCATCATTCACTCTCATCAATCATGAATGCACTAAAACCAAAGAAATTTCAGGTATCAAACCTCTAGATTCAAAATGGCAATATACGGTGATTTAACATGTAATCAACACATCACTATCTCTCTAAAGTCACATTAAAGACTATTTTAAGTCACATAATCCCTCTAGTGTGGTAACAACACTAGCCGGTTGGTGTTTGGAAAGTTTTAAGCCACCACCTTTGAACCCAAATTATTTTCCACCCCC
>CAVNYN010262032.1:0-15845 GCA_963692815.1 Nyctanthes arbor-tristis
TTAACAAGAAACCATTTTTGTGGTCACACAAATCATAAAAGTATATCCCTATCTTCTATGCAATTTATGTTTTCTATTGAAGTGCTAAATTGGTGACTTACCTCTCGGTTTCCTCACGAATTCACTAACGCAATTACAAGTTGATCAGGCTCATAAAAGGGAATTACATATCACAATAGAAAATAAGTACGCAATAACAATTAGAGTCATGAATGGGATTAACACAATCAAAACATATCTATTGCTTCATGGATTGTCTCAACAAGGAAAATTAGTTACGCATGATAAATGAATTTATAACAAAAGCATTCATAGGGTTCGAATACATGACCAGATTCTAGCAATAAAAGACGAAGAATAATGAAGGAAACGTTTGCACCAAACGAATAACTACGTTCTTCAATCTTCACGCGAACCCCGGCTTCAATCTCCAAGCCCTTGCTTCAAGCTCCTAGCCCTCAAGAATGAGTTTCCTATGATGAATCCCCCCTTTACCAAAGGGTTTTCGTTCTTTTATAGTTGGGGAGGCCTTAGAACCCTAGAATGTGTGAAAAAGGGCCCGAAAACGCGTAAACGAATTTCCTCCGATACGGGCCGCGGGTGGCCGCGGCATGCGCGGCCAACAGCTTCTCAGCCTGTCCCGCGGGTGGCCGTGGGTATGCTTGCCGCGGCCTACCTGCGGCCTTCTTTCGTGGCGTGCGGTTCGGTCCCTGCTTTGGCTTTTTCTTGCGGTAATGGTCCTTTTCAGCTTTTTCTTCATTTAAGCACGTCCCCAAACTTTTTGATCTATTCATCAGGGTCCCTGCTCTCTTTAAACATGACGCAAATGACCTCTTTCAAGTTCCCCAACGGTGGAATTCAGCTTTCACACTTGTTAACATTGATCTTTTCTCTTCCCACTCCCGAACCTTCACATCTTGATGCATGTAAAGCTCAATTTGGTACAAAAATAGTTCTTTTCACTTGTATCACTCCAATTTGAGCTTTTCGCCTATATGAACCATATTCACACAAATTAGGTAGAAATCTGCTCGATTTCATATAGAATAGCATAAGTTAAGAGAAGTATTTTTGCATATAAAATACACTTATCAACAATCATCAATTTGGACTTGAAAGCCCAAAAAATTACTTACCGTAAAGAAGACTATATAAAATAAATAAATAAAAACAAAGCAAAATCTTTATAAAAAACATGGCTTCCACTTCCACCGGGCTTGAAGCCTCCATCTATTGATAGTGTTATGGTGGAACAACAACATCAAGGTATATAAAAAATACCACCATCTTTTTCTCCTTAAGGATCTCCACTCCATGTTGTTGCCTTGGAGCTTGTGTAAGCAAAGAATATGCCCTTCAATTCGAAGGCATTTTAGACACTGGTCGATCTGTAAAACTAAACATCTGATGCTCTTCTCTTTGCTTTTTTCTTTTTGTGTAATCACATGCGTCCTTTATTGAGATCGATCATATATTACTATAATCATGGACATTAATTTTTTTAATTTTAATTATCGTAAGTATAATAGTGTTTTTGCAACACAAACCTCTCAGATACTTGTTCAAGATCTGGTTCATGATTGTTTTATGCAAAAATATCTAAAGAAAGAATAACTAAAATCCATCTAAAAGTTGGCAACTCTTTAGCAACATTTATTGGTTGCTCTCATGTTAAAACATGAAAATAAAAATCTAGAGTCACAACCATCAATTGGGGCTGAAAGCCCAAAAAATTAATAACCATAAAGAAGACATTATAAAAAAATGAAAATAAAGCAAACTTAGCTACAACCATACAAATACAAGATAGAAGCACGAGTATAAGATAGAATATAAATATAGACTCTAATGATGTAGCTGCATTATCAATTTTTCCCGTCGACATTGGGGAGAGATACTATGTAGTTCCTATCAAATAGCTTTTACTTTTTAGTACAATTTGGGGATCATATAAGTAAGGATGGTGGCTTGAGCTGGATCAAATAGCTGGTAAGGAGGTGTGTTTACCAGGAGCTATGACAAACCCCTGGGTCAGCTCCTCCCAAGTAAAATGTTGTATAAGACTACAAAAATATGTCACTAACCTACCATCCACCCAGCGTATCGAGCCACACGAATAAGGGACATGATGAATGCCACCACCATCCCACATTTATGTTATATAGTATTTGACAGAAAAAGTCCTAAATTAGTTCTAATTGCATTTGAGATTACATTGTAATGAGACTGAAGAATCTTTCTTGTCTAACAAATTCACCACACAAAATGTTAGCTGTTGATGTCAAATTTGGCCTTCGACTCAACAAACAAGATTTGTTTATTTGGGAAATTCGTATTTAAATCAATATGAGTATTAAATGCGAAAACTTGGAGAATGTTTATAATAAATGAAAGAGAGTAACTATGTCAAAGACAAGAGTAATGAATGTAAGATGTCAAACCCCTTCTCAGTTTTATTTTCCTCTATTTATAGTGCTCATTTGCCATTTGTATAGGGGTAATCATTAAATATATTTAATACAGGGCCCATAAGAATGGCATGAGGGTCAAATCAACTGAGATTAAACTTCACTTTTTGACTAATGGCTGATTAAACCATGCATGGGGTAGACCTTTGCTGACTCATTGGCCTAATGACCACAAAAGGCCCCTTCAAGGTCGCGATTCCCGGGCTTTCGAGTTAGCAACCTTGAAGGCCTGCTTGTGGTTTCCTTTGAATTTTTACCGCTTGAAATCCACCTCATTGAATTTTGAAATTTCTGTCTTGACCCATTATGTTGCATGTCAGCCGTCTAGTAGAATGGCGTGTTCTAAGGACTTATAGGTAGTAATCATTAATTCAATTAACGCCCTTTGTTTCCCAATATAACGTGCGGCCGCCACTCTTATATATTGCCCCAACCCTATTTTTGTCCTTCTCTCTTCCTCTTTTTCCCTATTCTTTTCCGTTCATTCTACAACCAATCTCTCAGCAGACGTGTGCTCTTCCGATCTAACTTTGTTGTAAGATTGCCCTAACTGTCTTTAGATCTAAAGACTTTTTAGCATCTTCCGAGTACTTATGATAGGTTTACCCTCTTCTTCCTTCATTCTCTAGGGTAATTTTTGCAGATTTTGCCAAAAACTTTAGGTTAGCTTCTGGAATCTATAGGGGTTTTGTGAAATAGAGGGTAGAAAGGGTTTTCAGCTTGGGAATGGTGAAGAGGAAGAAGTGATCGAGTAAATGTAGAGTGGTCTACGAACAAGGAGGTGGCGGAGCTAGCGTCAGAATTGGTACTGGAGGTCTAGTTTGAATAGACCAACGATGAGAGTGAGGAAGATGACGAGGCAAAGGTTAGCTCTAGCGGATGGCCTCCAGTGGCGGTAATTCGTGATAAAGACTGGCCATAGGTGTGAAAGCATATCACCTCAAAGGTGAAAGAGAAAGATCTATACACACTGAGAAAAGTATATCGTGTGCCTGATTACGTGGCCTTCTGGGCTCCTACGAATGGGAACGAGCTCATTGTGTTTCAAAGGATGTTTGGCAGTGAGTATGAGGATGTTTGAGGCCAGTTTCTGTGTCCTACTTTCAAGAACTATTACCAGGTCGGGAGTTACCCCCTCTCAAATCACTCTAGCAAGTTAGAAGACTATAATTGCGGTCCTTGCTCTCTGGCAGCGTAAAGGTTGGGGGTACCTGAGCTCAAAAGACTTCAACTCATATTAAGTATTGAAGGCCTTACCTTCTGGGAAAGGATGGTTTTATATAACTGTTCAACCTAAAGCCGGAACCTTAAACCTTTGGGAAAACTTGGTGAGAGGCCTCCAAATCTGGTTCCAACTAGAAGGAGAGCTAGTTTTGGGTAAGGGACAAGTAGAGGAGCCCATTGGTTCTTGGCGATCAAGACATGAGCATCTAATGAGCTGCATACAACCTAGTAAGTAACTCTTTAGTGAGAGCCTTTCCTCAAGCTAGTGAACTAACAGTTAAATGTGTTTCCTTTTGTGCCAGGTTTTGATCTAGAACATGGTCAACCATTGGCTTCAATATTTAAGGAGTAAGCAGAGATCATTTCCTAAGTACAAGAGCATCATCGCCACGTCGCGGACCTAATAGATGAGGATTTTCTAGTAAGCACCAGGCTGTTGGTTCCCAAGACTAAGTATATTTCCATCGACCTGACACTTGCACATTTTCAAGGAAAAAATATCTTTACAAGGGCCAAAGGCAATCTGTCTGTGAAGTAGAGAAGAAGAGAGCAACATGGGAGAAGAAGAGAACCGATCTGACAAGGCTAGGAAATGAGGACAGCTGAGCAACTCGCTGAGGCTTCGAGGTAGCAGCAGGAGAAAAAGAAACTGAGACCGGATAAGCCGCTCGAAAAAAGCCTATGCCAACTGACGGTGCTGGTGCTTCCGAGTGACTTGACAGGTGCCAACTGAGATCGGTTTAGGAACTTTCTATCTACTCATCTTCCCACACCTCCGCTATTGTTGTGAATAGAAAGGAGCATCCTGCTAAGGAGAAGGGGCCACTTGATCTACTCAGTAAGGATATCTATTTTCTGGTAGACCTAACTCACTGGGCTTAGTTGGAGAAACCGCAGAGCAAAAGAGCTAAGATAGATGCTCAAATTCAATATGGCTGGGAAACCTTTTGAGGCCAGTGTCCAGGCATGCCCGGCAGTGTTACAGATGCCATGGGCAACGTATTAGAAAAATGGGAGGGTTTTGCTACCTCGTGTACAATAGCCAAGCTCCTTCATGTGAGTGTAGCCATATGGGCTCGGTCTGCCATCTTGGACAAGCATGCTATGGCTCATGTGGCTCACTTCATTAGAGAGAGAAAGAAACTCTCTAACCAAGCAGCAGCAGCAAATAAGGCCAATGAGGACCGAGCTCAAGGCCTGGAAAAAGAAGAGTGAGAACTTGGAGGCTCAGTTGGTGACGGAGGAGTCAAGCCACGAGTAGGCACTGAAGGAGGCTGAAAACCGGGTTTCTTTCAATGAGGTCATTGGATATAGAGGAGCAGTTGTGTCTGAAGAATTCAAAAGTGCCACTGCCAGTCTTTACTACAACACAGTGAAGGAGATCTTTTGGATAGGTCACCAAGAAACACACTGAGTGCGATATGTTCTTCCTTTAAGAGTAAATTGTCAAGATAAAAGATGAGTGTGGTTATTAGAGCTCCTAGGATAAGAAGGAGGAGATTGAGATCGTCACTCAGTTAGAAGTTCTTACCCCTACTGGAGTAGGAGCAGAGATGCCAGCTCTTGCCATGGAAGAAGATAGGGTTCTCATTCCAACTAAGGAGGTTAAGGCTATAGCTCCAGCTATGGAGGATACTGTAGCTCCAACTAGGTGAGAGACTATGGTTCCGCCTTCTGAAAGTCAGGCTTAGGGCCTTTGTAATCTTGCTCTTTTTGTATTTTGTGCTTTTCGCGATTGAAATAAAACAACTGTCAGCTCATTTTTGCTTTATGCTAAGATAAATTTGCCATTGGTCACACTCATTTAGTGAGAAGCTCATCCTTGCTCGTGCCTACTTATACAAAGCCTCAAACGAATTTTTTAACCAAGTGTCAGGACGCTTAACAAGAAGTTTGTTCTAGTATCAGGTCGCATACCCATTGGTACAATTGCTTAAAGATTTCGAATCGGTAAGGCGAATGCTTTTTAGGTGAGTGTTAGGTCGCTTGTCAGAAGCTTGCTCTAACTTTGGTCGCGTAACCTTTACTTGACTGTTACAGATTCGTCTTGCATTCATAACGAAGGAGATATTTCATAAGGCAAATAAACATTAGTCATTCAAGATATCACCAACTACTAGGCCGTAAAATTATGTCCTTGAAAATCTTTAGCCCTTATAGGCATGCTCATTTATCGACCATGACTTGACAGTTATGATATAAAAGATTAGGGACAGTATAGAAATTTAGAATTGATACCTGACTATTAATTTTTTCTTCTCCAAGTGCTCTGCATCCTATGGGCATGTCAGCTCTGTCTTTTGTATATTCCCAATAATTCGTCTTGCAGCTTGGTACCTGGGTTCATTGACCTCCATGCCTGGAGGGATGCTACCCCCTCAGGGACTGGACGATGGTGTTTATCCAGTTGCTTGCCTAGTCAGTTTCCACCATTATTTTTCCTGTTTTGTCCATCGATGAGGTTGTTGACTATTTGATCAAAATGTTGTTAGGCTCATCATGTCTTTTGGCGGGACGACCAGCTAGTCATACAAAAGGGACGTAGTCGAAACGTTCATGGTGTATATGCAGGCACAAGGGTCATACTCCTTCAAGGAAACCGCGACAATATATGGAAGCTATTCTGCGGTCGCCAGGCATTCTCGTTTTGTGTCACACGGGACATAACTCTTCAAATAACTCGAGAGCTGTGCTGCCCTCTCCATTTTGACCAAGACTGTATCGATAGGGGATACGGGAATGGCTAAGTGTAAGGAAGGTTCTACGTGGAACAACTAGGATATCAGAGCAAGAAATGAGGGTGGTTGATTTCCAGATGGTTGTGGAGAAGAGCTTAAGCCAACTTCGCAAGTTGTTGGCTTGTGCAATTGGGTGTTGAACCTCTTTCACTGATCTTGGCGATGCTATGTTCAAGGTCATTACTTTCCTGGTGTAAGAATTTATGGCTTTTCCGGGCTGACCTACATGCACAACATTTTCCAGTAGTAGATAAGTGGCTTCAGCGTACTGTGATACCAAAGGAACCATCTTATTGTGATATGCCCCCTATGAGGCTATGTTGCTAGTAGCCTATTCCTTTCGATTCTAGCTCTCTTTTAAGTGCTACTTCTGAACATGCGCCTTCTAGACCGTTAGTTTTAGACTTACCATCTGAGAGAGTTCTTGCCCTTATTTCTTTAACTCCATAGTCAAGTGAATGAACTTTAGACGAGGGAGCTGTGCTTGTAGCATGGTTTAGGTTGCATTCTCTTGTGGCCTACTAGTCACCCTGTACAACAATTGTTTTGTACCAGGTGGAGAACTTCATAACATAGTGGTGTATAGAGGTCACGGCTCTGAGCTCATATACGATTGGGCTTCCCAAAATATGTTGTGATTCGAACACACATCCACAATCATGAAATCTACCATAATTCTTGTTTCGTAGGGTCTGTCTCCTAGTTCCACAAGGAGCTTGATCAGGCCCTTAGCCTCTACATAGTCTCCAGTGAAGCCTTGAACCCCTGGTTCTGTAAGACCTTAGATTTTTTGAGTTTATCTTCATTTGTTGGAAAGTTCACAAGTAGATAATGTTTACAATGTTTCCATCTTCCACCAAGGTCCTATGAATTCTAATTCCTAAAACCGGCATAGTAATGACCAGAGTGTCCATGTAGAGGGTGCAACATGTCATAGGCATCTTAGTTACTGAAGGAAAAAGAATTGGTCCGAGTGAACAGGGGTTGTGCCGTGGGCAAGTGGTAGCAATTCTGAGCTTCTCTCATAAGACCTTGCCTCTGTCTCTTAGAACCCTACATCTTGTGATTTCCACTTATGAGTATGTAGATCTTAGCTGGAGGTCAGTTTTGTAGGACTTGGGCATTGGCATCTGCTTGGAGACGAGTTTATCTGTCCTGTGCTTGGCAACTTGCTATGTATTCGCTTAGGTTTCCCTGTTCGATTAGCTTCTTGATCTCCTGCTTTAGATGCCTGCATTCATTTGTATCACGACCCATACTCCTATAGTACTTGCAGTACTTGGATTGGTCCGCGTCCTTCAGTGACTTCTTCATTAGCCTTGCCTTGGGCAAAATTGGATCATTTTGTAGAATGTTAAAGATGTGCTCAACAAACGCATTGAGCTTGTGAAGGGCTTAGAGAAGCTGGGTGGCTTCTCATTTTTTCGTGGATCCTTTTCGATTTTTTGGTCCCTTTTCTCATTCTAAGACGACTTTTTAGACCGCAAACTCCCTTCGATGGCTTAGATCGGAAGAGCACACGTCCTTTTCAGCTCTCCTCAGAAACTCCTTATAAGTGCTCAAAGGGTCCTCTTACATAGCCCACCAAAAGCTGGTGTCTTTGTAGAGACTTGACTTAATCGCTATCAAATATGACTCCTCTGTCCCCTTTTCCATTGTCATGATCTGTCTGTTGAAATGGTTTAGGTAGCTTTTAAGCGGTTTGGACTTCCCCTGTTTGACGGTTGCTAATATCTCCTTAGGGTTACTCTAGCTTTGGATCCCATAAATTGGGTTACGAACTCAAACGAGAGCTGCTTCCAGCTACAAACGGATCCTGTACCAGATTGCCATATCAGGTCTACGCATTCCCTTCCAAACTAAGGGTGAAGGCCTTATACATGATAACCCCTATCACGTTTTGGAGCTTTATCAAAAACATATATCTATGGAGGTTAGTGATTGGGTCAGTTTCACCATAATAAGTCCCTATCTGGGAGAGCTTCATTTTCTACGACATGACGACCTTTCTTTGTGGATTGTTTTTGCTCGAGTTTGTTTAGTTTTTTCCTCAGCTCATCTAGCTCGTGGGTTTATTGGGGAACTGGCTGTTGACCCTAAAGGGTCCTCAAAGGCGAGCTCGACGCATGATTGTAGTGATGAGTAGATGTCTGGCTTCTCCTCTTCTGTCTGCATTTACTTGCTCGCGGGGGTCCCGATATTGTGAAAACGCTGCTCCCTACCGCATTTCTTGAGGCAGCTAGTGCAGCCCTCTCATTGGAGGCCGGTCGACTGGAGTTTTACATCGGATTGAAGCTCAGCCTCCTTCTTACGTGTTCCCTTCGGGGATTCATCCATGTTGGGGGTACTTCGGCGTTTTCAACATGCCACGAGGAGTCATTATGGGATGATTCGATTATGTTCCGCTGGGAAACTAACGGGTTGTATTGTTATAATAACTGGACCTCTTTGGCGAGGGCCTCCATCTGTAATCACTGGTGGTGTTTCTGTTCGTTTATAACCCAAGAGTTAGTCTGACATTGTTGTTTATTGTTCTTTGGCTTTCGGAGCGTCTTCCACTCATATTCTTTTGCCAGAGGTCTGTTTTTCACATACGTTAGTTTTTACACTGCTTTTTGCATGGTTTCCCAAAGATAGCTCCTATTTGTTGATGTCAAATTCAGCCTTCGACTCAACAAACAAGATTTGTTTACACGGGAAATTCATGTTTGAATCGATATGCGTATTAAATGCAAAAGCTTGGACAATGTTTGGCTAATGGCTGATTAAACCATGCATAGGCAGGTAACCAGCTCTTCTACATTTAATGTTGAAGTCCCATTAGCCACAAATGATAAGGCTTTGCATGTGGGTTCTTAAGCTGTTGCTTAGCTGGCACTTTTGCTAGGTTGTGGCATTAGGTCGCAATGTCTAGTCACAACACTGAGAGTTCACGGCTGTAGCGACTAGGCAACCTGAATTGCAAGAATATGAGAGCAGTGATTGACCCCTCAGGTCGCCAGGCTATGTCTTGAAATCTTCTGGCCATTGGGTCATTTGGGTTGCTAGATTTGATGAGACGCTCGGTGCCTGTTTCTAAGACCTTGCCACCGTTGACCTTCATTGACTATTGACCTTCGCTAACCGATCGGCCTAGTGACCAGATTAGCCAAATATTATATATTTTATTTATCTTGTATAGATGCAGGCACACCTGAAATTCACAAGAGCCAAACTAATAAAATACACATTGCACCCAATAAGTAAAACTCCTTTTTTTATTCAAACTCATGTACCCAAAACCCTAAAATGAATGTAAATGTGCAGAAATAATTATTCTATTGGATATAGAATCTAGGCCTTCAAACCAAGGCCAATAGCAAACAAAAGTACTAAGAGAACTAAAAGAATTGAGACAAAATATAAGGTATTTTTTATCCTTTCTCCAAAGGTCAAGTTTGAAATATTGTATTTGTAAAAAATAGGTGAACCACCCCACCCGACCGCCATTTCACGTTCTTTGTCTCTTTTATTACTCCCCCTATTTCTTTTTGCTCCACCTTTTTGGGCCATTGTCCAAATCAATCGCCGTTGGCGAAGTTCAATCGCTATCCTCCTCGCTCTATACACCAACGTTACAAGCCTCCATTGCCACCATACTTTCTTATGCCTATTTTCCTCTATTTGTACTCTCTCTCATACCACCGCCAGTACTTTCTAGTTCACCACACCAGTGGTTCTGATTTATGTCATCGTGAGAGGTTACCGGAGGTTTTCAATGAGGAGGCATTGGAGATTTAGCATTGATTTCTAGATCAAATCAGTGTTTTAAATTAGTGGTTTTTTCTCCAGTTTTGTTTAATTTTTGGTTAAATTATGGTCTAAATTTAGAAATTCAACGTTTAATTTTGGGTTTGATGTGTCTAGTTTGTAAACTAAGATTTAATTTTTGGTGGTAGCTGGGGTCGTGGTATTGTTTTGACTGGCGAGTTGTGACACACAAGAGTATTTATATTTTATGGCTATCTTATGACCGGCAATGACTGGTGGTGCAGCAGCTGGGGATGTTTATGGGTAGAGTGGCGATGGCAGTAGAGTTGTGATCTTGTCAAAGTTGGGATTATAACTCGATGGAGTCGCCATTGTGGCTCGATGAAGTTGTGGCTCCTCAAAATTGTGGCTATGTTGATGAATCGTGACTCGTCAGAGATAGAGATGAGTTGCAACTCGCAAGACTTGAGTTGTTACTGGTAATACAACAGTGTTGGGACAGAGGTGTGGTGAATGGCGTGATGATGGTACAATGGGTGGTTATGTATATGGCCAATATAACAATTTCTGACCAACAATAAATTTGTGGCGTTTGACTTAGACTAGTGAACCTTAATTTTGAAAATGAATAGTAAGATATTGGTATTTTTGAACTTTCCCCTTAAAAGAATGCCTTCATGTTCCCCCTATTGACCCAGTGCCGACAAGTCCTCTTTCAAATGCCTACCAAATTGCTGACCAAATCAACACAAATGAGACCAAAAGTGAATCCCAAGGCACAGGTCCATTCGATCCTACATCCCATATTTTGGCCACTAATTCTTCAATCCCTCCTATGAACTCCCCCTCATCTATATACTACCTTAGAGACTTAATTTTGAGCTATCAGCAATTATGCCTAGTTCTCTACAACTTATCTTGGCCTGATTCTCTACAACTTATCTTTTCACTATAAAAAATTTCAACAACTCAAACTCGAGCCAACCACACATTCTCACTTTTTCACAATTTCCTATGATCTCTCCTCAATTTTTCACCACACATTTCAAACAATGATTTATTTCTACCAAAAAAATCTAAAATTTTAGCTATAAAGAACAAAGCCTCATGGGCTTCTAAGTTTCCTAGGGTTGATGTAAAAAATTAATGTTGTCATATTCTACACAGTTGAATGTTCCCTTCAATAGTTCAGCCTCCAAGAAAGATTTTTCAGCCATTGCCTATTATTAATTACACCACCGTCATTGACATTTCAATAGGAAATAATGTAACACCCAAAAATTCAAAAAATAATATTTCATATAATTTTAGTGATGTTAAGTGATATGTCAACATTTTTATGGAATTATAATTATTGGGTTAAGAATCCTAAAAATGACTATGAGATAAAGGTCTGTAAGAAAAGACCGTAGAATGGTGTAGATATATATAAAGTATTCAGACATTTATGATAATTTATTTAAATTAAGGGATTAAGAAAAATAAATAAGAAAGTTTAGGGATTGAATATTAATTAAAAAATTATGAAACAAGCTCCTAGAAAGTTCTATAAAATGGGTTACATAAATAGGGTCATGCGGCAATGGATTAACTTATGAAAAATAAGAAAATAAGTCAAACCCTATAACCCCCTTCTTTTATAAGGAGTCTTTCTGGGAGGCTGGCTGCCCCCAAGATTTGGAGGGGAGCCTAGCTACAGGGGCCAGCCAGCCCCCCCAAAAGGAGATCGGAACGTGGGGCCAGCTACCCCTTTGAATGGGATTGGCCCACCTCTTTGGTACTATCGCACATTCGTACAGAAATATGCATAACTTTTTGTGTAAAACTTGAAATTGAGATTTGTATAAGGCATCATATCTCTTATTCGATGAGCTTTGAAATGCTATATGTCAAGCCCTTACTAGAATCTGTATAAGTTTGGTTAATATTAAGTTTTATTAATGTTAGTTGTTAAACTTATTATTTATAGGTGTTTTAAGTTTTATTGACTCCTAGGTTATCTAACTATGATTTCATGATGGTGAATAACCTAGTATTACACATTATAATATTGACATGATAACTTCCGATCTGGTGATGTTCAGGATAGTTTTCGACAAGTGTGAAAGAAAATGTTCCAAATTATTCTTATAAATAGCTATAGGTGGAGGTAAGTAACGGTTCGAGTACAATACAAAACAATATTATTACGTGCTCCAACATGATAATCTAATCTTTATTAGTCATGCTCTATGATCATAAGAATTTCAATACATGATGATTCTTTGACATTATGTCTATGCTGTATTTTATGTGAGATACGTGAATATATTGGGTACAATATATATGATCTAATTGAGATTATACTATTGAACATATTGGCTTGTGAGGCAATGGTGGTAATACCATACTTTATTTACTGTCCGAGTAGATATACCACTCGGGGTGTTTTTCTAGGGTGAGCGTTTAGGGGCTCAGCAGCATAGTCGTCTAGATAAATATACCAACGAGTGTCTTGGCTAATTCACAATCCAGCCCAACATAAGATGTTTCCATTTCCACTTCCTCAGGGCGACATCTCTTCAAGTCCAGCACAATTACCCCTTCCTTGCCACTTTTCATATTCATCATTTCTTTTCATCTAGAGCTGTAGTCAGCATGGCCCCCGACCGAATCAATGACTCCAATCATGCTTGACATTTTCTTGATTAAGTTGTTGTCATTATTTTTGGTAGCGTCAACAATATCCGTCATCATATCCTCATGATGGCCACGATGGATAGGGTTTCCAAAATCACCACCTTTTCCCCTTAGCCAATGGTCGCTAGCGTTGAATTGTTGCTGGCGAGATGGGGCGCGCAGCCACAGACTATACACTTGAACTTATCCGAATAACCCAATTTACCACAAACAAAGCAAAAGCTTGGCAATCTATCGTACTTGAAATTAACCCAAATCCAATCTCCTCCATCCTTCTTTAGTTTCATCTTCCTTTTCAAAGCATTTAGAACATCCATCGAGACCCGTATGCAAACATAGTTCTTCCATTCCCCCATGATGTTTTTGGCATCAAATTCAATAAAGGATCGAATGTAGTTCCCAATATTACGTGCCACATGTTCAGATATGAACCCAATTGGGAGATCATGAACTTGAACCAGAATGCCACATGATTCTATTCGACTTGGGAAGGATTGTCATGCATCTCCAATTGTTTGAGCAAAAGCATGTGTTGATCGAACACGTCCATGGCCCACCATCAAGCACTCGATTCATATCCATTTTATGGAAGAATTGAAACATAAATAGTGATGTTCATATCTCCTTGATACATATACCTTTCACCTGGCGCCAAATAGAAGCTAAGGTGTGCTTTATAGCCACAACATTGATGGTTCTATGTGTGACAAGCCGCCCAACCAAGCAATACTCCAGTCCCGCAGTAGTCGGAAGCGCAGCCTCATCCCCGCCAACATCGAAACACCTTTCTTATCTTCTAATGTGTGCTTAGCGTAAGCATCTTCTAAAGCTATGGTAAATCAGAAAAAAAAGAGAAAAAGTAGATTGAAAACCTAGAAAACAATGGCCGACTTGCAAGAAAAACCTCACTTGCTAGAGAGCAAGACATCATAACCTAAATTTCCACAAAGTTAAATTATTAAATTTGAGAGTATTCCCCCATTTGTTTGTGTCTTTTATATCTTCTCAAATACAGTTATCTAGAAATTCCCCATAGGGGATGCTCTTATAAAAGGCAGATTTAAAAATAGGCTGAAAAATTCATTTCGACGACTTTTGTTTTACACATATATTGTTGATGCCAAATTTTGTCTTCGACTCAACAAACGATATTTGTATTTATGGGAACTTGCATCCAAATCGGAATGAACAATAAATGCGAATTAAGGCAAAGAATGTTTGTAACTTTTGAAAATAAATGGAAGACTATAAATGTGTAGAGACAAAAGTGATGAGATTTTTAGATGTTCCACCCTTTTTCTCTTTTGCATGCCTCTATTTATAATGTATATTTGCTTATTTGCACGGGGATAATGATTACATGCATTTAATACTGGACCCATAAAGATGACATACATGTCAAATTAGTTGGGATTAATCTTATACTTTTTTGACTAATGGTTACTTAAGCCATACGTGGAGCGGGTGACCATCGCTTCGCATTTAATGCTGGCATCCCATCAGTCATAAGTGATAAGATTTCCCACGTGGGTTCCCATGTTGCTGCTTAGCCTGCCTTCTCATTCGGTCGCGGTGCTACGTTGGGTCGCCAGAAGGGCACCCAGACGTCGTGGACCATAGGAGTGCTGGAGAAGACGCTCGCTTTCCTGTCGCAAAATCAAGTCTTCAGGTTCTCTGGTCGCCAGATCATCAGGTCGTTGGGTTAGGTGAAGCGTTCAAGGCTTGCTTCCAAGACCCTATGCCTGTTGACCTTTATTGACCTTCGACCCTCTGCTGATTTTTGCGACCTGGTGACTACAAACACTACTAGAATATGAGGCAATAGCAATGGAAATTACCATTGGTGATCTTATGATTTTCGTTGGAATCCGCTGTTACCAATGGAATTTTGGCGTTAGTAAATTCCGTTAGTAAAACCCCCGCTGGTAATTTTTCCAACGGAATATTGTGTCGTTGGTAAATTACCAACAGAATGGCAACGACATTTTTTTGTTGAAAAATACCAACGGAATGCCTAGCAATGACATTTCCAATGCCTTTTTCTGTTGCAAATTACCAACGAATTCCAATCCAGCACAAATTACCAACAAAATTCCATTGATGTTGCCATTCGTAATTTATCTACAATCTTAAAAAAAATTAATTAAAAATGACTATTACATTATTATATTTACTTGCTAAAAATGAAAAGTAACATTCTAATGTACACAAAGCAAGTAATCAACTAACAAATCTTATTCCAAAAAAAATAAACACTAACAAATCAAATTCAGATTCATATGTACAATACATAGAATCAAAAACTTTACAAGTCAAACTAAATCACAATTACTTGCTTCAAACTATGTCCAATTAAACTTGAGCGGATGAGATAGTACTGCGCAAATTCTATTGCACTTCGACTCTCTTCGTATCCATCATTCCCAAATAAACTTGAAATTTTCAAGAGATATACATCTGTTTAGTGGCATATGCACATAAAAAAGAAGTGTCACCAACATCTTAATGGGTGAAAGTCAGTTTTTTAAGCTCAGAAGAAAGCAATTAATAGATAATTCTACATGAACAGGCTAACAAATCAGTAAACTAAGAAAGAGTTCAAGTGCAGACAATATCAATAATATGTTTATAATCATAATTTGAAATGCAAGAATGTAACTACAAATTGCATCACCAATCATTGCAACCAGGCCTTTTGTACAATTTTGACTCAAAGGAACAAAACTGTAAGCGGATAACAAGATATGAAGTGTGGAATTGGTTAGCATAACAAAATAAAAAAAGCATAAAAATAAAATCTGCACTTAAGATCGGAAGAGCACTAGGTCCAATTTACTCACATTTTAAAGCTAAATGAGGTAGATAATAAGAGTTGTTTGTCATGGTCCCCAAAAACACCAATAGAGAAAAATCAAACCTCAACTAAATGCAACAATATTGCCAACAATAAACCAATAGATAAACAGGAGTAGGTACCTGGGCATGG